>OMPJ01010978.1:0-12045 GCA_900312935.1 Carapus acus
GTGAGAGAGACATGCTAGACACACAACGGTACTTGCTGAACTCTTCCCATGCTCGGTTCTTGCCGCACCGACCGCGAGCCACTTCGAGCCTGCGTCTCCGCCACACCTCTCCTCGTCACCCGCCGCCGCGTATTCTTGCGCCCTAACAAAACACTTACTTCACACATTGGCTTGTTCTCGTCCACACGCTGTTTTGATAACATCTTGTTCCATCACCATTCCAACCAGTCACCGATGCCACCACTCATCTGACACGGCAGGCGCTTTTCCTACCTGGAAAAGCGGGATAAAGACGGGAGGGGAGCCAATCTGGCCAAAGTGAACTGACTGGCCTCTGTTGTGAAATTGAATGAAGTAGATAAGGCAAAACGCAATGCGACACACTTTCAATTGTATCCGCGAGGTGACGACATGAAGATTTACGGCACTTTGAAAATGACGGCTAACTAAGGACACTAAACAGGTGCCATTCATTACCCCTGCATCAGAAATAGACTCTGTTCAAACACAGACACCTACACCCATGCGAGAACATTTTCAGGGAGATATGCATCTCCCTCATTCCATGCCTAGTCAACGCACACTCTGTTATGTGAAGCATTCTCTGATAGACTGATAGACCGAATGTTGCAAAGATGAACAGCTGAGGTGAAATGACAGCAGGGAAAGATGACTTTCTTTCGCGATCCAAACATCCTGCCTGGTGAAGCGGACCGGAACTTTTCTAAGTTACCAACCCGACCCACAAACCATCACGCTGGTATGTCTGTATGGGGATGTCCTGTTTAAAGCCGGCTGTCCTACTCATTGTTTCAGAGCCGCTATCACGCCCTCATTCTGATCATATCTGTCACTCTCACTCTCTCTCACTCCCACCTCCTCACACACCCGCCCCTCCTCTCTCCCCATCAACCCCTGCTACGCAATTCATTCATCCCACTTCTGTCTGTCTGGGCCTTGTTTCAGAGCTTGAACACTATTGCCCTGACACTAAGGTGTCTGGACAGGGAGATAAAACCACACACATGCCTGCACGCGTGCGTACACAGTCTCACACCCACTCACGTAGAGCCATAGTTTGAAGCTAGAGCGCCCCCAGCTTTTTGTGGGAATATATTGCATCGAGTGCACTCGAGTGAGGAATTAAAGGCAGATTCGATGCAGGGAGACCACTGGGGTTTCCTTGACTTGTGAGTGAGCAGTTTGACTAAATTCTAAATACAACTCATTCTGCACAAGTCCTTTGATTTAATTTCTACAGTTTCGAATACAGATGTGAAAATAGGGCTCTGACCTGCTTGTCATATCAGACTTATGACCAATACTTGTGAGAAGAATCAGTCCATCTAAATGACAAAGCGTTCCCTTAAAACACTGCCTTCTGTTGTTTTTGTTTTGGGAAGTGGGTAGATGAGGGATGAGGTGGTGGTTGGCCTCACCAGTTGAGATGATCTGATTGGATCAAATTGACGTTTCAGGTTTAAAGCCTCATTCAACAGGTAACACAGTAATCTTGCAAGCAAAACACACTCACACGCACAGACGCACACACAATCACCAAGTGATAAATCATTCTTTTCTCTTCATTTCTCGGTGAGCAGCTCCAGCTTTGGCCATCTACTCTTCCGTGGCATGGTAGCTTGTGACCCTGCCTGGCAGACGAGGAGACCAGATCAAAGGCAGAAGAGCAACCTTGGAAAAACATTTGGGGCTGAGAATGGAGGAGATATCTGTCAAGAAACCTCTCCCACTGGGCTCACTAGCGCTTGGGCTTACAGATCAGGTTACCACCCAAAAAACGACAACATGAAAGAGGGGTGATGCTAATCCACATACATGGGGCGCTGGCTCTATCCTCCACTCTCCTTTCACTGCCATCGCTGCCATAACCCTTCCTCCCATACGCTTGTCACCCCTGCAACCTCTCAGTATCGCTCTGTGTTACCCCACAACTACACTTACCTCACTCCCCCCTCCCGTCCCTATTCCAAAACACTCAAGCTTCATCACAGCGGATTAACAGGAAACCCTGACACAACCTATTGTGATGATGGCAGGAGGGGTTTGGATAGTTTACCACCCCAAGAGTTTTTTTTCCTCTTTCACTCCATAGGGATGTGGTGCTTTTGGTGTGTCGGTCTCAGCCATCTTCCTTGCACCCTTCTCAAACACATACACAACAGAGAGACACAGGCAAACACTTCCCTACTGTCTCAAATGTCTTCTCGACTGCACAGTCCTAAGTGCAGAGGAAAAAACAATAGAGGGCGGGTATATTTGTCATAAAATGCCATGATAAAGAGCTTCTTCGGTATGAGAACCGTGTGTGTGTGTGTGTGTGTGTCTGAGTGCGTGTCTGTGGAAAGGGTGATGGGGGGTGAGAGTCAGCGCTGTAAATCTTGATGTCACTGACAGGAAGACTGTTGCGGACCATTACCATAAATCTGACAAACGCTAATTTGATGTGAGGCTGTATCTGTCTGGTCAGGGACCAGTCTAGACGTTCCCATTCAGGGGTCCTATGGTGTAGCACTGTTTGTTTCCAGCACCATCTGGATGTGGCAGTAAGTGCCCGCTGCTGTGGTTCACATGCATGAACATATCCATATCCACACACACATACACGCACGCACACACACACACTCACACACACACAAGCATACAGAATAACAGACAAAGCCGCCTTGAGGATTTTGAAGTTAGATAAAATAGATGTGTAATAAGTACCGATTTCTAGATTGAGAAGCCAAAAAGAGATCCATATATACTGTGATCCCCAATATGAAAAATTAAAGAATTTCACAAAAGTGTGCTACCTGCACACTATAAGAAATATCAAAAGTACCGCCACCCCCAGGTAGAAGGGTTTAGCCATTATAGCCCATCACAGTCAGAATGTTCACATGAGAACTTTGGCAGTAACTTAAATCTCAAGGGATACCTGGAAATGTTTGTGACATACATACACAAGTACGACAAAAAGGTAGGCTACAATGTCAATTTGTGTTGAATCTGACAATGTGAAGCAGGATATCTTCAAGATACTACAACTTTGTACAACTACAAAGAAAGAATGTCAGCACAACATACCGAAGAATGACCAGCGTTGATATTTTCACACTAACCTGTGTCATTAAGCTGCGTCTTACCCAAATTGTTGGGCAAAAATAGGTGTTGAAGATGTTTGTGAGTCAAAGCAGCAAATATACAAGGCCTTTATATGTCGGCAAAACATTGACACAATCTAGTTGGACTAATTTTACAGACTTTGACAGCATACTGTGGCAATAGACCCCTGCATGAGGGGCCTAGGTGTTAGTTGTCTAATCTTTGATAGTATCATATGGATTTTTACTAATATTTAAGTGTGTAAGTGTTGGGCATGCTCATGGTCCTGAGTTGTTTGTCACACTTATTCAACTTGAACATATATATATGAAATTACAGTTTTAGTCGTTGGCCAATCATTCAAAATGTCAACATGCTAGTTTACCTGAGAAGACCTTGGGACAGATCAAAGATCCCTGGCAGACTCAGCCAGAACTGCATGGGTGCCATGTTTGTCCCACAGCGATGGGCTGTGAATAGGCCAGAGTACTGACGAAGTTTGGATAGTGGTGAGATCTCCTGCATCTTAGGAATTACACTTTAAGTGTCCCCTCCTGTACTATAAAAATGATTCAGTTGATTTGTTGGCAATCTATCTGAGCTTGTAACCACAACAAATCCCCTCAGAATAAGCAATTCACTTTTAATAGTATGAATGGCAGAAATGAGGGGAAGAAATGTTGGAAGAAATAAGGGGTAAATTAGTGAATATTAAACAGAAAATCACTAATGCGATGTCTACAAAATTAAATTGGTGAATGTGCATTTGGAGAAATATGATCCAAGCAGCAGGTCTAACAGATGGAGGAGTTGCAATTACTTGCCCGACACAACATTTATCTGTCTGGAGTCTAGGGCTACTGTGTTTCAGGGCTTTACTGGAAAAGTACATTAGGTAAAGAAAGAGAGGGGCAGCATTAAGGGGCCCACCCACAGGAATGTTTTCATGCTACCCTCTTTTTGTAGAAGAGGCTGAGGTGGTGGCGGGCAGCTGCATTCTCACAGAGAGGACACCTATACTCCATAGGATATCCACAGGGTCGATAAGGGGGCCACAGAATTGAGGGGCCGAAGGGGTACCATTGGGCGCCATTACGGTATATAAATCTTGTAATTGGGAAGGGTGATTAGCTCGGCTGCATTAGCATACGGCGGCGGCAAAAACGTTGGTTTCCTGGGCACAGTGTAGGGCAAAAAGATGTTTTTCCGCACCCATATAGAGGATCAAAGCTTGAGGGGCCTCCTTTTGAAGGCCCTGAAACCAATGTGCAAGAACCAAGGGGGGTGGGGGGCGCCCCATCCCACAGACATAAAAAGGGTGGGTGGAGGGAGAGGGCACTTGCTCCACTTGCATCAGTTATAGTGCATTTTCATACAGCATCTATCTATCGACGATGAACTCAATTTTTAATACAAACAAATCGTTGGGCCCCCGTTCTCAGCGAAACGAGTGTGGGAAAGTTTCAAGCTTACGGACAATGTCGGTGCAAGTGACAAACCCCTCCCCATCAACAATTTCTGGGCCCCTTTCAGATAGACAAACTGACTGGGACCCACTGAACTGCTTTTATGAATTGTGCGGTGGTTGAAAATTGGGTTGATGACTCGGGAAGCACTTGAAACTTCTCTTGAATGATTGGGAAGGCTTTGATTCTACTCATAGAAAACGTGATTCCACAAATCACATCATCCAACCACCTCTAATATCTACACCCACAAAGGACGCTGGTTGAAAAAAAAGGGAAAAGGAAAAGGAAAGTTATTTTAGCTGTTTCGTGATGAGCCACAGACGCAGAAAATCTCTCCATCTTGAGATAGTGGATCTGGCTCTGGAGCTCTCTTAAAGCAACAAAATGGAAAAGCCATTAATAGGAACGAACGACTAACTTTGACACCAAGCCGAGAACAGAGGACATTTTCGGGAGGTGGAAGAGGAAGAGGAGCGTCACGACCCTTGAGTATTGTTAAACACTGACCAGTTTCAGCAGGAAACGAGAAGCGCAAATCAGTCATAACACATCAAGGTAGCTGAATTCAGGACATGTGCAGCTGTGGGAGTTTGACATCATGTCATAATAGGTTGTATTCATACTTATTTTACAACCTAATGTAAAATTCTATTATTATCAGAACCTATTCAACGTCATGGTAAATTCGGTCTCTAACAATATGATGACCGATGACTGATGGTAAGTTGGATATATTGTGAAGGATGACATGTTTAACTAAAGAAGAGGATGTTGTTGTTTAGTTATGTCATTCATATTCACACGTATCTCACTGACCATCGCGCTGTTGATCTAAATGAGGGTGAGAACGGTCATCTAAGTCCACTTTGTGGACTGCCTGCTTGTTAACTGACAGTAGCCAGGAGAGGGACATTTAAGAGGAAGAAAAACATGTGATTAAACAAATGCTGCGGAACAAACAATCAAGGAGGAACAAAAAAAAACTAAGGCAAACATCTGGTGGGATTTTTGGTCTGGGAAATCGTAGGTCGTTCTGCACCATAACCTCCTTCATTCTATGTGAATCTTTGAGACTTTGGGGCGTTTCGGCGCGTTTGTCGGAAGTTAACCAGACACATTGTTTTAACCTTTGCCGGAGGAGCCTGTGTCTCATTCCCAGGGGCTGACAGTGTAAAAGGGTCAATGACTTCAATAGGCCTTCATTAAGCACAGTTAGTGTCAACAGTTAATTATGCAAATGAGGAGAGCCCCCTCATGTGGTTGTGGGTCCCAGGCCTCCCCTTTTCATAGCTGTCTCTCTGTGTGTGTCTCTCTCTCACTCACTCACACACACACACACACGCACGCACGCACGCAAACACACACACCACATGTTACACACAGACTAATATGGCATATACTCCCTCTATACATACAGATTCACTTATCATCTCTGTGCCAACCACACATCACATTTTCTCGTTAGTCATTCAAAATGAAGTGTTGTGGTGCTGATCCATAAATGGAAGCCGATGAGGCCCCTGAGGTCTCCAGTGGCTTTTCTTGCCATCAAAGAACCTCCGGAAGGTTCTCGCTGGGTGTATCTGAAAGCCCAGCAAGTTCTACTCAAGACTTGAGAGTGGTGAAGTGGGAGGGGGGATATCAGTGCCCCCCTCAAAAACAAAATAGAGGAGAAAAAAACAGCATCAAAACAGTCAATTAAGCAAAAATGCATGACAGCCGAATTTGTGCATTGTTTTCATAATCGTAATGACAGGCTTTTTGCTCCTCTTCCTATACCATACATCTGAGGTCTGAGCCCCCTCGTTTTCAAAGGCTGGGAAGCCGCAAGTAATTCATAATCATACAGTTTGGGCACCTCCAGCTTGACTGGCAGATTCTTTTTGGGGCCAGCTTCAAATACCAAAACTTAATTTTGGACACATTATCATTGATTTTTGTAAACATATATTCCTTCAAATATTGCTCTCTTTGCATGTTGTTTAGCACAAGTACTAGCACACATTTGGGGTCGGGGGACTCTCCATAGCAGGGACGGTGGGCTTTGAAGGTGGCCAATTTTGTTCCATTTCCACCCTCCGCCTTGCATCTAAACTTGTTAACCCCTACTTATTATTGAGACTCATTGAATGGAGACTGAGGGGCGGCTGCTTTATATGGCTTTCATTGTGTGTGGGGACCAGTAAAACAACAGCCACAGAGGGGTTTACACATCACATTTCATTTTAGCTTGGATTTTTTTCGGTTGTTTTATTTTCTGTTTCCTCCCCACCAAGTGAAATTTTTCAAAAACATCTTGGTCTTCACATGCTTGTGTAATTGTTGAATACTACCAGATTGTAGTCTGTGTCAGTCCAAATCACCCCAGTGTGTAAAGCTCTGAGAACAACAGTGCATATTTGCTTAATTGACTTAATCTCACCATGTGATACAGGTGTCGAATATTGTTGAGCAAAGTTGCTACGATACAGATGGTCACATTTAACAGAGAATAAATCGTGGAGCCAAAAAAAAAAAAAACCCACCTTGCTCCACAACAAGGATACAACTATCAAATGCAATAACACAATAAGGTGTGGAAATAAGAATGCATGCAAACACAGTTGGCAGTCTTCTAAGCGCTGGCCAACAGGGAGGATACTTCTACACTCTTATCAGGTATGTTGACACGGGGGCATATTTTTCTGAACTGTAAGACAAACCAGGTGCACGAAGCTGCCTAAACTGTTATGATACACTATGTTAAATGAAGTCCCACACAAGGAGCGTTTGGCTAAAGCAAATGGTCTCCACATGTCTTTCCAACTTCAAAAGGGAAGCAAACGCACTACATCATCCGAGCTCATAGCCTCTTGAGGATCAGTTATTAAAATCAATCTGTGTGCGCAACGGAACTGAGCGACTTTGTTGATTGCTTTCTACCTCACACGAGAACTCGTAACTTTGACTTTCCGCTATTTGAACAGAGTGAGTGTTGGAAGATTCCAAATCGTGAATCAAAGCCTGAGAATGAAGTCAGTGTCTCTCTGTTTCGACTGCTTCACTTGACGGTTTGTTCCGCAGTATCCTGACACCTACTGGATGACTTAACACTCTCACTGAAGTAATGATTGCTAAGGCACGGTGACTTCAAATACGGGAGATGCACTTCCAGAGTGCAGCAGGCAAAAGCTTAAGCTGTATCAATATATTTCTGGTGAGTGGAGATATTGTCTTTTTAGGCCTTAGTATTACCCTTTGGAGGTCAGTTCAGTGTAACTGAGGAGTATGAAGCTGCCTCAGTGTGGTGCAAACATATGAGGCCGGAATCAAACCAGCAGACATCCAATTCTAACACAACAGCTTCGCCTCCTGAGCCATGAGACTTCTCAGGAGTTAGGGAAATGTAGTCAGAATGTGCCTTTGGCTTTTGCTACATGACTACGTTATGTAGTAGAGTACAGGGCCTGATATGTAGATTGCAAGTCCCCCCAAAAAATGACTATGTCTTTCTATGACCACGATGGGACAACAGCCTCCCATGACTGCCCCCAAAGCTGTGTTGGAAGAAGAATTGGACACCCGACAGAGAGGAAACAGCGCAAGCAAAACAGACAAAGATTAAGACTCAAGGCTGATGGACAGATGTGTCTGGGGGGACAGAGAAATACAAGTTTTTGTAAGACTGAGCGCAGAAGGAAACATTTACTTAGAGACAGGAAAAGCACACACAGGCCAATTGTGCTGTGATCCATCACAGGCCTACCTGTGACACTGCGCAGTGCAACCTGATTCAGAGGTGGTGTTAGTCTTTCCCGAGGCCTTCCTGCCTGCTCACAGTGAAAGCAAGCGCCCCACCTACTAAGTCCTAATAGAGTGGATGTTTGTGTGTGTGAGAGTTCTCTCTCTCTGTGTGCGTGTGTGTGCAGAGAAGAGCGGAGAAAGAAAAACAAAAATAAGGCACAGGACAGATGAGAATGATGAGAAATTACCATCTTTCCATCAATGAAATGTCAGCATAAATCTGACTTAACTGAGGTTCAACGCAGTTAAGGGACCATGATGTAATCACATCTAGGCTAAAGACTTTCACAGAGTTATGGGTGAATCGCTTCAGCGCTTGCTTTGCGTGATGCAGATGGTTTGAAGAGAATTCACTGGTTACTGGGTCAGTTCTTAGTTCTTGAAGATTCAAAATGGAAGAGAAGGTCTGCACCAAAACAAGATGGATTGCAAGACAGTTACTTTTCATCATGCAGACCTAATCAAAAAACACCAAAACATATCAGTTTCAGTTCAGGCAGCCTTCCCTCACATTCCTGTGTTACAACACTGTTCATGTCTGTTGAAATGTTCCACTCAGGAGCTTATAATGTCAAAAATACTCAAAGATAAATTGGCTGGGACTTGGATACATCCATGAGGAACTTCCAACGCTTATGTCAGCAAGTATCCAAGGGCTATCAAAATGCCACACTGCCAAAATAAGTTTTAAAGATAAAAAGGTAATGGAGATTTGGTTGTAAATCCTGTGTATTAGTCCTTTCACTATGCTATTTTGTGCAATCCATTTTCATTAAGAAAAACTTCAGATAATGCGCTTGTACACTGAGCGGATTTGTGACTAACGGATGCCACCTAAAGGCCAACGTTTGTATTACATTTTGTGCTGAAAGGTGAAAGTCAGTTGTTGAAAATTAAACAATAAAGCCACTCATCTGACCCATTTGTAGGAACACAAATCATGAACTTCAGCGGCCTCAGCACCCATTTGAGAAAAAAAACGTGAACAATAGTATGGGTTTCCTGTCTCTTTGAGAGGGAAAGAGATATCTCAACAATTTTCAACAAAGACAAACAATTGTCTCAACAAAATCATAACCAATAGTGGCATTATTATGGGTAGGTGATGTGAAACTTCAGGGAAAGGCTTTAGATTGGTCAAAGATTTGGTGAGCATTGTGTATCAGCTGGGAGACATAGTCCCTCCAGCGCATCCTGGGTCTTCCTCGGGGCCTCCTCTCAGTGGAACATTCCTGGAACACCTCCCTAGGAAGGCGTCCAGGAGGCATCGGGACGAGAGACGCCCGAGCCACCTCAACTGGCTCCTCTCGATGTGGAGGAGGAGCAGCTCTACTTTGAGCTCCTCTCGGGTGACAGAACTCTTCAGCCTTCTCCTCTCCGAAATCCTTTCTGTTATGACCCAAAGGTCTGGACCATGGGCACGAAGCTTGGCGGGTAAATAGAGAGCTGTGCCTTCCGGCTCAGCTCCCTCTTCACCACGACGGACCGGTACATTGATCGCATCACTGCCGCCGCTGCACCGATCCGTCGGTCTATCTCCCGTTCCATTCTACCCTCACTTGTGAACAGGACCCCAAAATACTTAAACTCCTCCACTTGAGGTAGGATCGCGTCTCCGATCCGGAGGGTGCAAACCACCTTTTTCCAGTCGAGAACCTTGGCCTCAGATTCAGAGGTGCTGATTCTCATCCCGGCTGTCTCACACTCGGCTGCAAACCGCCCCAGCACATGCTGGAGGTCCTGGTCTGAGGACACCAACAGGACAACATCAGCCGAAAAAAGCAGCAATGAGATTCTGTGTCCCTTAAACTGAACCCCCTCCAGGCTATGCCTAGAAATCCTGTCCATATGAATAATGAACAGGACCGGTGACAAAGGGCAGCCCTGCCGGAGGCCGACATGCACTGGGAACAGGTCTGACTTGTGTATCTTCACCATTGGAACTATTACATCTAGGACTGATCCTTGTAATCCGATACATGTGGTCATTTTACTCAGAATTCAACGACAATGTGAACTGGTTTAGAACAAACACGGGGTCCCGATACAATGAAACGGCACCATATCAATAAGATGGGTTTGGACATTCAGTTCTATAGTCCAAGACGAGCGTATCGGCTACAACAATCTGCCGCTAGAGGGCGACACAGCACTCTGCTCAGCTGCAGTGCTCAACTCGCCTCACTCCACCACAACTTTTCGTGATGATTTTTCATCTCCCATAATTACTCCCAAACTGCCTATCGGCAATTAGTGAAGACATAAGCTTTTTTCACAATGAGTCTCATTGCAACCCGTACCCAACAAATGGCCCATCTGAGGGAAGTGGTGTTGTATGACAATTAAACATTGTCACTGAGAGGGTAAATCAGTGTTGGATGACAAATAATGACAGATAATGGTTGCTAGTCAAAATGACTGGTTAGTTCTGTCATGTACAAGAAACTATTGACTACTATATGTGAACTACATTATGATACTGCTGCATACAGCGGCTGCACCATAGTAACTGGAGGCGTCTGCGGTACCACATATACTCTTCTAATGATGAAAAGCCGGCAGGACTGCAGTTCTCACTGGACAAAGGTGCCACGGCTTGCTGACCAGATGACTGCTAACAAGCAGCCAACTGTAACGAACAAAGTCTGAATGAAGGTTTTATGGTTTCTGGTAGGATGCACTCAAGTCTACCTGGGCTGTGCTCCACTGTTCAGGGAAAGGTTTTGATTTGGACACATTAAGCAGCTCTTCATTTTTCTGATTCATAAAGAAATACTTGATAGGCTCAAAGGCTGACCATTAACACACTTTGTCTGCATTTTGTACTAGTTTCCAGAAAGGAGTAATATATCATGAAATACAAATATAGACAACACATATTGTCTAGATCAATACAGTAAATGATGAAATACAAATATAGACAATACATAAAAATGAGATGCAAGTATCTACATTTATGTCCTTGGTTTCATCCAGCACACAGCACTGCAATACAGGTCATCAAATATTAAACATAACTGTCAAAGTAGTATTCGTCATCATTTTGAATTTCATACTCCACCAGGTTTTTTTTTTTAAACACAACACTTCATAAATATTGTACAAGTTGTAAGTGACAATACCTATTAACCCAATTGCATAAAACTAATGCGAATGAATAAAATATGTTTTCCGTGAAACTCCTCACCATCTCAAGGATGATGTTCATATGTCCTGCTTACGTAAAGATTATCCTGACCCACTGAAAAATCATGGAAAACCTGGCATTTGAGACTCAATATCTGCCTCTGCGGAACACTATCAAGACTGTAATGTGAGACCAATTAAATACACCCACAGGAAACCTCCGATTGGCTTTGATTGTAGGATGAAATGTCAAATTCAAACGTTTGACGAGAGATTTTTGCATTACTAATGACTTTGAAGCCAGCTGCTACCCAGACAGCTGATAAGGTGGGTGACAACAATCCAAAAGTCAAGGGATAAAAAATTCTAAAGGTTGATGGCTTGTTTCAAGCAGGAGGAAATCTGAGAGAAAATGTCTTGTTCAAGATCCATTTCTCACGGAAACAGTAACACTCAAAAAATCATAGCGCATTTACAATGAGTAGTACTTTGTGCTGATAAGGAGGCATGTGGGCCTCCATTGGCAATAGATCAAAAATAACACATCATATTACTTTCT
>OMPJ01010979.1:0-12745 GCA_900312935.1 Carapus acus
GGGCGCTGCCTATCAGCTGGATCCAAAGACGGGACAGTTGTTGAGAGCTGAGAGTCGTAATATTTAATCCACCGTAGCAATAACAACAGGCGGGAAGGAGACGTGGGAGCTTTTTCCTCAAAGCTCCATAAAGGCGAGGGCGAGTCCTGGCTTCACTTTGTGTTTTATTGCTGAATAAAAGTGAAGGAATTCTCCGCTCTCCTCCGCTGGCAGGGGCGCCGACCTTTCCACTGGCTCCCGGCAGCCATCGCAGCGATGGACTATATTAAGAAGGCAGAAGAGGCATAAATTGTCAACATACCGAGGCGCAAATGCTGATACAAAGTCGCCTCCTTCACTCTCTTCGATGCACTTAGCAGGCAGGCCGTCAGCGCCGCCCCCGTAACTCACCTCAGCCCTGCCTAAGTGCCACATTTACGGAATGCGGTTTTGTCAGCCCACTTCCTCCCTTCAAACCACCGCTAAATAAATGCATTATGACCACTCCTGCCCGTCTCTCCTCATCGCGTCCAATCATTTATTCAAAACTTTTAGCGACCACCTGAGAATCATTCGATCCCCAGCTTTGGAAAATGATGACATGCCGTCGCTCCGGCCAGGGCTGGTGATGTTAACTACCGCACAGCTGCTCCACTCATCTCGCCCGTCCAGAGGAAAACAGACCCGGGATGGAAACAATCTTCCCTCCTACACTTTCCAGGTTCCACGTTTGTCAAGGTGAGCGGGCCGGAGGCCGCCGCGTCCCAAGGCTGGAGCGTAAGAGACGTAATCAGAGGAAGATGGAGCCGAAACGTGACTGGAGGAACAAAGGAATAGTGATCGAAATCAGTAATCTGATGTTTTATAGCTGCTCGGCAGGGACGAGTGACACACTTGTTTCTACTGATCCCACAGCATACGTAAACCTCTCCACTGAACACGCACACGTTACATAATCCACTCACATATCCCTAATGTTTCATGTCTGTCATCCTCCATTTCTGTTTCCTTCCCACAGCGTGTGTGTACTGCATGTGTGTGTGTTTACTTCATTCACGGGCGGGACGACTTACAGCAAACCTCACAGTCCAAGGAAACACTGAGCATGTCTGCGTGGAGTCAGAACATCATCTACAAAGTCTAACAAACCAGGCAGGATCTTCTTGCCATTTACTGTGATTGTGGGATTAAAGTGGCTCGTCACGTTTTGGGTTTATACGCTTTCTGTGCGTATTAAAACAACAATGAGCCAATCCCTCGTTTCCCAAAGTCTCATGTGAAACTATGCAGCCATGTAAGACGTAGTTTTAATGCACAGGTGCTGTGACTCATGCGATTGTGTAGGCAGATAAAGTTTAGAGGGCCACTGCGAAGAAACGTGGCGTCATCCACCGACCAGGGAGGCAGAACGACAGAGCTACGCGTCCGAGCAAACGGACATGGGAATAACAGATGTAGAAGTATGGGTCTGCTCACTGTGAGGTGGAATCACGTGGGAGTTTCGCAAATCTGAAAATCAAAAACTGAAGAATTTCACCATCGCACATATGTAGTTACAGCTTACAGGTTTGCCTAGAATAACAGAAATTAATAAAAAACATAGACTGGACGTGACTCTGAGCCAATATCCAAATCCAGAGCAGCTCTTGGGCAGTGTGTGCGACTGCTCAGGTCTGAATATGAAGTCGTGTGACACGTTGGCGTTTTGCTGAAGATGCGCCGCAGTTTCCTGCAACTGGTCCAGGTCTGCGAACCTCACAGCACATCTGAGAGCAATACGAACGCACAAACGTCTTGGACTGAGCCCAACGGGGGGCCGTGATGCACACCACAATTACAAGCAGAACATCAAACTACAGGCATGACAGACGCCAGCACGAGAAACAAATATGCGATCCAGCTCTGCGTCGCGTTACACATCCAGATGTGTCTCGGTTCCTCGTTGGGACGGACGGAAAGCGTCCAGTCTCCCTGAAGTCTTCACTGTGGATACGCAGACCAAAATCCCTCAGCCGTTTACAGTACAATCACACCATTGTTTTGGTTGATCCCTCCGACGGAGAGTCACCATCTCTGGCCACAGGCCGCCTCAAACTTCTGCTGTGCATCAGCGATGGGACGATAATTAACTTCAGCTTGGTAATTTGGACAGCGGCTGAGGTTCAGATGCTCTGATTGCGGCCTGCTATCTGCCCGGATGCGACACAGTAACGGTGCCAGGGGTCGTCGTCATGGTTATGATGATGATGCAGTCAACATGGAAACCACATCCTGGTCAATCTCTCCTTGTGGGGGTGTTTATTTCTTTAAACCAAGATACAGATTGTGGTTAAGTAATTACATACAACAAAGCAGAGACTGGACTGTGCCAGCATGTTGCATGTCTGACTGCCAAACAGACAGAAGATAAAATTATCGCTAACGACCAGAGCCATTCTCACTCTCATTGTCATCAGCGATTGTATTTGTTGGATTAATTTTTCTAGATTCTGGCTGAGTGTATATGTCATTAATTATCTAGTTCATTAAGATGCTCACAAAATGTCAGTGAAGATCCAAATTTCCTCTGGTTTCTTTCCAGAACTGCCAAACATTTGCGCTCCAATTTGTTTTCACAAAAACCTTTAGACGATCTTCAGTTTCGACAAACATACATTGAAGCCTGCGATATCCAAGGGGCAAAAATCTGGCAAAGCACAAATTCACATTGAGTCACCATCATGTGTTGTAAATCCACACTAGGATCAACAAGCAGCAAATTAGAGAGCAGTTAGCTTGAGGAATAAATTGGGGAAATTAATGACTGGAAAATGTATCTGACAAAAACAAGATCTAACTCTGTGACAGTGGCAGAGCTGAGGTGAAAAGAGTGATTCAACAGATGTGAAGCAGAGCCTGAAATTAGGCTTTGCCGGCTGTGGAGAGCGCGGAGGAGAATGATCGGCCTTAGCCTGCGCTGACCCCGCGCAGGGCGGCGGGCCTTAGTGTGGACCATCGTCTCACGCCTGATCAGACTCCAATCACCAGAATCGTGTCATCATTTCCGCTGATTTATGCGTCTTGGCCGAGAGTTCAAGTTACAATTCAACACTAATTAAAAGGCGTCCAGGTCCAGGAGGACAATTTGTGTGATGCCAGACACGCATCTCCCCGCATTGTCATGCCTTTAATTCCCAGAAATATTTCGTTTTTTCTCCTTACGGTGTGTGTTGTCCAACAGTGCAGCTGTTAAATATCACAAAGTTCACTTATTTCAAGTTCCAGCTGAGCAGAGTTCCTGCGGCTGGAGACTTGAGGAATGAAGCTACCACGTGAGGACAGTGTGTCAGAGCACCACTGGTGCTGGAGATGGTTGGAAATCTCCCCGATTAAAACAAGATTACGCCCAAGCTTCCTCAGAAGTCTACGCTAAGCTCCCAGTCGACAGTTTTAAGTGGGAGTAGGAGGAAGCCGGCGAGACCCAGGGAGAGACAGATAGATAGGGAAAGAACGAAACTGGCTGTGGTTGCCAAGCAACCATGTGCCACCCTGAGATAAGAAATGGTCTGTTTACTGCCTAAACCCCAGTTCCCGGCCTGACAAGAGGCTGCAAACCAAAGCTGAGAACTCAGAACTGGATGCAACCTTAGGTGTGAAGGCGAGAAGGCAGAATAAGGAGCAAGACCCAGTTCGGATCTACTTCGAAAGCATTTAAACCGAGAAGGCCTCAGCGGAGAGGTTGATGAGCAGAAAGAAAGACTAGACTAGTAACCGCAGAGACACAGGTTAAAACCCCACCAAAGACACAAAGAGCAACACTCTGAGTGAGACAGACAGAGTGTGTCTGCCTGAGACCTACGGTGAGCTCAGTCCCAAGCAGGCATGACCAAAGCCAACACAGGATGAAAAAAGGGGGTTGGTGCAACTTGAATCCCCGGGTCAAAAACATCAAGCAATTGAGCTGACAGACCTCCTCAAGGCTGAGTTTAACACACAACGTGGCAATCAACACTAGTTACACCCAGACTTCTCAAACAGGGACCTGACATTGACATGTGGACAAGGTGCCAGCAGACTGAGGCACTGGCAGCAGCAGCTTAAGCGGCAGCACGCCAGGATTCAAACCAACTGTGACCTCATGAAATCCTGTCCACCGTGAAGAGAAGCTGCAGGCACAGACTCGTACGTGTGCACCGCCTCCAGGTTTTGAAAGGGCGGGGGCGAGTCTGTGTGTGTGCGGAGAAGGTGAAGACCAGGCCTGTGCGGACCCCACCCAGAACCCCTCATAAAGGAGCTGCTTATACAGCCCAGACACTGGTGTTGAAAGGATCTTCCACAGGACGCGCAAGACCAAACAACCCTCCTCTCTAAACTCATAATGGTTTGACCATTGTTATGTAATGACACCATGAGGTTCACCTCATCAAGGAGCTATTTGCTTTTGTATCCCCTTTTTTAACAAATGAAGTTTCTGTCTGTGAGTTTCAGTGAAACACTGCAGCTTTTCAATGGTCTATTGTGGGTGGGATATAAACCTGTTTGATTATGGGCCTCGTCAGTGCTCCAGTCTGCCTCCATTGTTGTGGTCGGGTCAGGCAAAGGTCAATGTCCTCTGCCAGGTGAACAGAGTTCATGTTGAAGTTTTACTAGGGCATCAAAGGCAAGGATGTGCAAGTAAATATGTAAGAAATATGTTGTTGTTTTGGTGTGGGATTTAATGAAGCGGCTTGTGAATGAATTTGTGCAGCCAGTGACATTGATTGGCAGCTATTGAATAGATGTTGAGCGATAGTGTTAGTTATTAGATTAGATGATGAGCGCCACGTTCAGTCTAATGATCTGGAAGTGTATTCAGGATCAGTGTCACATCATTTGTTGAGTGGGGTTTTGAGAGCTGCAGTCGGAGTCTTGATATAAATTTGCTGTCCTACTCTTCCCCCTGCTGTACAATAATGGGATATTCTGGGGCACTGACGGTGAGTGATTCCCCTTAACATGTTCAAGTGTCTTAATTGGCTCAAATTCCTCACCCTAAAAAAGCACTCAGAGCCCAAAGAGTGATTTTGATTGAGACTTGATACTGTCCTATGTTACCTGAGGTACTTTGATTGGTGAATGCAATATTGAGGGAGTAAAAGGCTTTGTTTGGGAAGTTTCTGGTCAGTTGTAGCTACATTTAGAAATGATTGGCGAAATCCCATTATTCGAAGTTTGCTCCTCCTGATGCTCTGATGTGTGGTACATGCATCTGACCAGATGAAACTAGTCTGTGTCAAAGATATGAGGAGATGGGAAAATGGTGAAAAATATATGAAGTCCCTCAGCCTGCTTGTTCCCAAACTACAATTTAAGGGCAACCATCATTCCAGTTTTGCAGCAACTGTCTGTCTCATAAATTGTTCATTCTCTCTTAATTTCACATGGTTTGAATTGATTGCTCCCTCATTCTTCTGATAAAGCACCTGGTGGTGTGGGGCCTGATTTGTTTGGTTGACTTTTATGAACATGTGTTGGGGATCAGGGTGAAAGTCAAACATGGAGTCAGACAATATCATCCGTTTCGATCCCTTACTTTATTCACGTTGAATTTTGACACGTGTGTCTCCATCGGTTTTGAAAGTGTCGTGCAATAATCCACTCACACACTCTCACACACACTTTTGCCCCCCCACGGGGCGCATTTTGAAGTCAAAACACATCTGGCCCCGCCCACCGCTGCCCAAGCCGGAAGTTTAGCTGTTGTTGTCACACTGGAACAAAATGGCTGCTGCTCCGACTTTTTTTCAATGAAGACACTGATATTTCAATTTCATTTCGCTTTCTTGCATTGGACTCAAAGTCGCCCGCTATGCAACCTGGAAGACAAGTCCGTCCCGTCCGTTTGGATTGACGCCGCCGTGCCGTTTTGCGTCTCCGCTGGCGTAAGTGTGTTTAGCGCCGCTCGCAACTTGCAGCTTTTGCCCAAGGAGCGGGTTAGCATGCTAACGTTAGCCGTGCTAGCCTCCGTCAGGCATCAGCGAGCTTGTTGCTGCTCAGTGAGGACTCACAGTCAGCAGAGTTTAATGCCCACCAACCGCCGTGTCCTCCACAACACGCTTATTTGCTCTCCTGCTGCACATTCCATTTCACGAAAGGGGCGACAGCGTGGATATAAAACAGTTTATTTTCTCAGTTGGCATCTGGTTGAATGCCAGCCAAGCTATTTTGTGGCTGTCTGCTGTATTGAATGTATGACATCTTGAACAACTTTCCAAAAGCACAGATTTTATTTCTGTTGGCTGCCGCGTCTCTTTGTCGTCATTGAATCCGTGTCGTGTCTGCTGTGGTGCCGTGCAGGTTGTGAATGGTCACTTTACAAAGGTGACGGTGTGGGCAGAAAGGACAGCATCGTCTACCGTCACCCGCCCTGCACCCGGCAGAGGACCACAATGGTACGACTCTCATCTTTTCTATTTGTCTTTCACTCAATCGGCGCTATATTTATCACGTTAAGAAGGTTTACCCAAATATCTAGCAGAATGCCAAAAAGTAACTGTAGTCATATCTACAAAACCAATCAATCAGAATAAAGAAAGAGGAAAACAATGATTGGTTGCATAATCTATAGAGATGTTGTCTCAATAATGTCTGTGATACCACCTAGACATGGCACGAAACCAGGCTTGAAAAGTTGCTGTCAATTTGTACAAGTTGTTTTATCGCTGTAACGTTTATGATTGATCATCTTGTGCACAGAAAGTTCTGTCCTCTTGTGAGTAGACAGCGCTGGACAGCGCAACGGTTAAGAGTATTGACTTAAGTTCTTAATGTTATTGTGTGAGTGATGGGCAATAACTAGGTAATACCTATTTAAAATGTCAAATGTCTTTACCTTTTGCTGCCTTGGTGCATTTCTGCAGAAATTCTGCATCATTTGAAGGGAATTCATCTTTGCTTTGTCTTTTAAAGCACCCAGAATTTCCATGTTGAACCTCTGCTTTTCTCTTTGTCTTCAAAACAATATGTTTGCAACATTTTGGTTAAGACTGATTTTTGTATTCCTGTAGCAACAAATTTTGGAATATGCATTGGATCGAGCTGAGGTAAGAGATTTTACTGAGGCCTCTGCTGAGGTCCTTCCTTGTTTGTTGATCATAGATGCTTGTTTTCGTGCAAGTGGGCATGCTCAGATCCAGTCTATGCAATCATCTAGTAATAATATGCATCATCTCTTATTTAGTACATTGTGGAAAGTGCTCGACAGCGGCCTGCCAAAAGAAGAATTTCATCCGGCGGGAGGAAGAGTTTATATCAAAAGCTCTATGAGCTGTATATAGATGAATGTGAGAAAGAACCAGAGTTAAAGGTTTGTATCATGTGATGTCAAAATCGCCGTAACAATGTAATTGTCATCGTTCACTAGCACCCACCCTGCTCATTTTAGTCCGTAAAGAGAGAGTTAAGTAAATTGCATTGTCAAATTCTGGTTTGAGTATCACAGACTTTGCTGTGTTTTGCTTTGTTTTCATTGTGGATGCTAGGTTTCATCCTCTTTTTTTTTTTTACACCTGTCTCTGTTGTGCTGTTTCAAGAATTTGAGGAGAAATGTGAATCTACTGGAGAAGCTGGTGTCTCAGGAGTCTGTATCATGTCTAGTGGTCAACTTGTACCCTGGGAATGAAGGCTACTCGCTAATGCTCAGGGGCAAGAATGGGTCTGGTAAGGAAAACCCCATCATAATTTGCCCGTGTGTTCAGATCAAACGATGTGTGTTAGCACCACAATTAATGTCGCATGCAACGTAGCATTTTCTCTCCTCCGGACCAGTTCTTCTCTCACACTCTCAAAAAACACAGCCCACATGCTGCGGCTCAGCCCTCCAAATTCACATTTTGTGAAAAGCGTGATAGTACGTGAAGGTGTTGTGTGAACCAAGTCGAGAGAAACTACATTTGAATATTTGTTTAGGAAACTGCAGTACCCTTGGTAAAAATTGAGCATGATGAGTCCAAATCTAAGGCATTGGCAGCTTGTGTGTTAATGAAACTGTGATTTCCTGACGCACCATTGAGTGCCGTAGCTTATGTGACAGTAAATTAAAGCTCAAACTTGCTACTGTCGTTGCATGTTGTGGGATGGCCACCCCAATTTTTTTTTATTTCAAATGTATTTTCTAATGGTACTACATGGATTTCATGGTGCACCATGGACATCTTATTCCTTAAGAAAGCTGCATGTTTGTTATTTTCCAGACTCTGAAACAATCCGTTTGCCATATGAAGAAGGAGAACTGCTGGAATACCTAGATGCTGAGGAGTTGCCTCCAATTCTGGTGGATCTACTCGAAAAGTCACAGGTGTGTGTATGAATATATGTGGACACCAGGTACACATATGTGGATTCTTTGGTCAGTTCATTTTCGCTGTTTCTGGTGGTTGACATTGCAATGGCATCCTACATGTCAGGTGAACATCTTCCACTGCGGCTGTGTGATCGTGGAGGTCAGAGACTACAGGCAGAGTGGAAACACCAAGATGCCAACTTATCAAAGCAGACACGTGCTGCTGAGACCGACAATGCAGGTGTGAACAATGTCACATACTAGTCCTTAAATGCAGAAAGTCACATTTGAGTTTTTTCTGAGAAAGTTAATGTGAATGTACATTTAGTCAATCTGTTAATGACTATTCAATGACAGCAGTGAGTGAAAAACTGTGTCATTTGTGTTCAGACTCTAATCTGTGATGTCCACGCCATGACCAGCGACCACCACAAATGGACACAGGTGACGTTGCACTTCGACTATCCATAAATGAATTAATAATGGATCTCTGTATGCTCTCATATATTACATAAAAAACATACTATTTGTTTTCTCTATAGGATGACAAATTGCAGCTGGAGAGCCAATTGATTCTGGCCACGGCTGAGCCTCTGTGTCTCGACCCTTCCATCTCTGTCACATGCACCGCCAACCGACTCCTGTATAACAAACAGAAAATGAACACTCGCTCTATGAAACGGTATTCAACACACAGACCAGTCGTTCTCCTCTTCTTCTATTTCTACTCTCCAGCAAATTCAGTGAAAAAGGCGCCTCTGTCCCTGTGTAATAAATGAGGGAAAACTTGTTCAGGACTATGTACTGAGTTTGTTGATTCATGTTTGCGTTTGCGTGGCAGGTGTTTTAAGCGGCACTCTCGGGCAGCGCTAAACAGGCAGCAGGAGTTGTCTCACCTGCCAATACCACCACAGCTACGACTCTATGACTACCTGCAGAGAAGGAAGGAAAGAAAACCTGCGCCTGTCATCGACCTCAAGATCTCCAAGATCGGAAATGTCAGTAAAGTTTAATTGCATTCTATGTTTACGAGTGTGTGTGTGTGTGTTTGATAAGGGAAGTGGCGCGGGGCTACATTTTTAGCATTAACAGAATTCCTCCTGTGTTTCATGCTTGTTTTTATTTACTCCTATTTTCCCTTGCTGTGCTATCCCTCTCTCTCTCTCTCTCTCTCTCTTCGGTATCACCGCTCCCAGTGCGTTGACATGTGGAAACAGAACAACTGCCAACTAAGTGTACCCAAGGAAATTGATGTAAGTGCCTCAGTGCACTATACCACGTCCGCACAACACTCCCACACAGCTCCACACTCAATGCGTCAAGCGGTGACGCTGCCTGTAATAGCCCTGATTGATTTGCTCATGTGTGGCTGTAGGTGGAAAAGTACGCCGTAGTGGAGAAATCTCTGCAGCTGGAGGACTCTCAGCCCACTGTGATCTGGCCTGCTGAGGTAAGTGAGGTGTCCTCAGAGGGTCCAGACCTTCATGGGGGATTGTTGGTGAGGTTTTGCCGCACTGCCCTGAAGGAAAGCCTCTGTCTTGTTGACTGGGTTGTGAAATAATAACGCAGCCACCTTGTTTCTGCCCCTAAATTAATTTCTTACTTGAACAAAAAGAAAGTGATATGATTGTACAAAAGGCGCTTGTGGTCACTTCCTTTCTGTCACATTGTATCACACCAAAAATACAACATTTCTAGTCAGAAACCGAATCCTTTGCACCTGCATTGAGTGAAGAAAAATGAGACAGGATAGCGAGGAATATGGATCAGCCAAATCAAGTGTATTTGTGTTGTTAATGATCAGACTCAAAACCAATAAGCTTATCTGCATCAATAAACATTGAAAGAGGAAATGCGAGATATGACAAGACAAATATGCTGCAAATTCGAAATACAGAAAAGGGCAGCACTGCCTGATAATGCATTCTGCTAAGATATGACGTATTACTTATTATGGATGATGAGAGGTAAGAGTATCCTTCGTGCACTTCCTTTTATTCGGACTAGCGCTCACCCATTATCCACTTGTCTCCCTTAACTTTAATGCACACAGGAAGTAGTGGATGATTACACGTTTGAGTGCGAGGTCGGCGGCCAAGCCCAGAGGACGAAAGTGTCAATTTTCCAGACGATGGGAGATCCGCTGGTGTACGGGAAGATCTACTGTGCTAAAGAATCCAAAGCAGAAGAGGACAGCACAGACCTAAAGCTCATCCATCCTCCGTAAGGACAGCACGTGTGTGTGTGCGTGTTTGAGAAATTCAAGATTCCATCTAAAACTTTGTCTTCGTTGTTGTGTCGCTTTGTCTTTTCCAGGTTCCTCATAGGCTCAAAGATAGATGCTGACCGGTAAGAAAGAGCCTCAAATATCTTCCATCTATGATTGGCCTAGATATTGATCAATTGAATACCTGATTTTGGATATGCTTTTTCTTCTCTCAGGTTTGTAACTCAGTATAAAGGAGTGTATGAGAGGGATGTGAAGTGTCAGGTGAAGATGTCCCATAACTCAGGCAGCATGGGACAGGGGCCCCCCTCCCCCAGCAAAGATATAGAGGCAAGTCTTGTCTGGGTTTTGATTATTGATGTATTATCTGAAGCACATCAAATCAATACCATGTGGAGCAGGGAGGTGATGGACTGTTTGTTTTTGTTGTGAGACACTTGGTAAGGGAGTTAAAAGCCTCTTGAAATATCATTTGCAGGGCGACGGTTTCTCTGCACTGGTCCAGACGTCTGTGTTGGGGAAAGGGGTGAAGCATCGGCCTCCTCCAATCAAACTGCCTTCAGGATCGGGCGGCAGCTCCTCAGGTACGTCCGGTGCAGTCAGCTGGGGCTGAGCGAAGGGTTAAAAAGGGTCTCGTCTCGCTTTTCTCCCGCACGGTATCACCCCAGCTGCCTTTGTCCCACAGGTAATCCCTATAGTTCCCAAACTACTAGTGGTCTACTCAAGTGTCCTACTCCCCCTCCTGCCAAAAGCCAGTCTCTGAACAGGAAGCACTCCATAGAGCTGGGCCAGGTGGGCCTGCTGTCCCCGGCCGCCCTCTCGCCCCTGAACTCGGCACAGAGTGAGTACAGACACACACTGCTGGTCCAGGTGGCTGCTTGCTCCCATCACACACTGTCACAACGGTGATATTGAGTCATTATTGGATCTTCTTTCATCACCCCCAGTCTGTATATTGTCAGCAAAGATAGTCTCAATAGCATTAAGATCTCAGAATTTGGAAACACCACAAACACATGTCTGGAAACGTATATTAGCATATTAGCTCAGCACATTGTGCCACTCCACTGTGAGCTAGCTAACTGAAGCCAAATGTTCAACAGAATGGCATTTTGGGAGGCAAATAAAAACATGTCTTTTTTTGACTTTATGTATCTAAAATTGTTGTTTTCTCCTGTTTCTCCTCACGTTCTGCTCCAGGATCGGGGACCCCCAAGCCATCCACCCCCACCCCCACCAACACGCCGTGCTCTACCCCTCACCCTGCCGACACCCTCAGCGCCCCTCTGTCCGTCACGCCTACGCCTTCAGACCCTCCCATAGTTCAGAATCAATCGCAACCGACCCTCCTCGCACCTTTCGCCCAACAGCAGCTCGCTCTGAGTCAGCCATTGCCTGTAATGACCATTCCCCTGCCCACAATGGGCACGTCCATAACCACGGGAACAACGTCATCGCAGGTCATGGCCAATCCCACAGGCCTTAATTTCATCAATGTCGTCAGTTCTGTGTGGTAAGTAAAGGCTTTGGTTTCTTTGAATTTTGCATTTGTCTCTCAGCTGTTAAATCCTCACACATTTTTCTTTTATCCTCAGCAGTCCACAGACGCTGATGGGAGGCTCCAACCCAATGCTGGGTCCAGGCTTAAACCTAAGCGGAATCCTGCCGCCTGGAGGTTTGATGCCCACCATGCAGTCGGCAGCACAGAGTGGTAATTTCTCCTGTCACACACTTGTTGCTGATGCACATGTATCACACATGAGTTCTGCATCACAAATGCAGGACTATCTTCACTAATTCCAGAATGACCTTAAGTGTGACATTGTATGGAGTCTGACCTCAGTAACACGAGATAAGGCCAGAGCAGATAAGGGAGATGTGATATTGCCTTGGTTTTATTTCCATTTGTATATTTAATACGAGTGCACAGAATCTAAAGCAGACCTCATCAGAGGGTAGTTAGGAAGGTTGTGTTCCAAACACAAACTCCCCAGTGTTCTAATTACTCTCCTCGCTCAATGGATATGTGTTCTGTTTGTGTTTGTGTCTCTTCAAGGGAGTCCTTTTGGCTTGAACAGCAGCACTGGGTTAAGACCTCTGAACCTGCTGCAGGTAAGACGATGTCGCATTGTGCTGCTGCTGGCAGCCTTTTGCTTTATTATCAAAAGCTCAGAGAACGTTTGCTCGAGCCAGATTGAGGAAATAAACTTATGTCAGACAAAGCTTGTCCGCCGTAGTTA
>OMPJ01010980.1:0-23814 GCA_900312935.1 Carapus acus
TTTGCGTTAATTAGGTCAAAAGTCAAATTCCTTCCCCCAAGTGAAGGATGAGGTGTGTCCTCTTGACGGGATGCAGAGAAAGGAACAGAACCCAAAACGACGGCGGCCGCGCAAGCCGCGCAAACCTACTTCGTCCCGACATGAAGAGAATGCGGAACAACGGCGTGATCGTCATATTGTGCAAAAAAAGAAATGCTTTCAATGATTCAACATAAGCAAACAAAGGTCACATGACCTGCAGAGGTCAACCAGAACACAAAATCGTCATCACTTGCATAAACAATGTTCCATCATGATTCTTGTGCGGACAAAATCTTAATTGTATCTGATGAGCGTTCCTGGCATTTCCAACAAGTGCTCGTCAAGGTGTCGCGTCCCTCGCGGAAGCCGCGACGCCATCAACAAACCCTCACCTCGCACCACCAGCTTACCTGATGACCACAGGGATGCAGAGATCAGCGCCATACAGAGAAAAGTCATCCAGGTCATCGCGTTAGGTCACCCGTGTGGTGTGTGTGTGTGTGTGTGTGTGTGTGGCGGTCGGAGGTCCTCAAACGGTCTGTTCCTGTTGTCTCTCTGAGACGATTGGAGGAACTGAGCTGTCGCTGCTCTCCGTCGTCAAGGCAACACCCCAATGAGAGACACACACTCACACACACACCACAGGGGGCCTATCAGAGCAAGGCCCTCACACACACACACACACAATGCTGAGGGAGGATGGAGGCTCGAGCTGAAGTGTTTAAACTGTCGGCGCACCGCTGAAACCCAGTTATCTCATCACATCCTGCATGTGTATTGCTGTGAGTATTTACCTCCAAGAGTAGTTAATTGAGAATATCTTAACTCAAATTTTGAATTAAAGCTGTAAAAGTGTGTCAGTGTTTGGTGTGGTGTTGTGTTGAGGAGCAGTTTGCAGCATTGTGGTGTTTGCCCAGGTGTGTGACCCAGAGATGAGTAGATGCCCGTACACACACCACACACACACACACACACACACAGACACAGATGCGCGTGCCGCCGAACAGAACACCCAAACTTCAGCATGAACTCCAGCCTCTTGCAGAGCTTGACAACCGATCAATGGCTGCCTCAATAGTAAGTGTGTGTGCGTGCCTGTTTCCCCACCTCAGCATTTTTCCTTTCGTTTCGCCCTCTTTTAGCGACACGTGGTGAAGGCCTCTGCTGAGTGTGTTTATAAACCTCAATTTCACTGTTCAGTTCAAGTTAAAACATCTCGTATATCTGATGTGATTGACCATAAGTGGTGACTGGAGAGTAAATGATGAATAAATAAAAGCAAACCTGGTCTGTTCAGCCTCCTCGTCAAACACAATGAGACACTATCGGTTAAGACAAACCTTGTGATTTCATCTTTTGAATGAAAAACTGCAGGTAAGAGTGAATTTATGTTATCACACAGTGAACGATGTAAATGGCTGATTGGCTAATCACGCTCGTTCACTGTGATAGAATAAAATGAAAACGGAACATTGGTAAATGGATGATGCGGTATACAAATAAATTCTTATACTGTATGAAAATACATAAAGTGGCCGTTTAGTCTCACATTCGTCCACCTGCTTCGTCCACACGGTATTTGATGTACTGACACATGGCCACCAAGTTCACACGCACACACGCTAGTTTGTTGTTTGTGCATTTATTTTGTGAGGTCAGATTAAAATCAAGACGCTGTGGCTGTCACGGCGATACACGCCCTTATGTTAATGTCACTTATGCTTTAAAGAATTTTGGTCCAATTGATGAAAGGGAAGTTTTTCCTCGCCACTGTTGCTAATGGGGGATATGTTGGGTCTCTGTGTGTCCATCTCCATAGACCATAGCACTACCTGCTCCATCTTGAAAAGTGTTGTGAGATAAGTTCTGTTGTGATTCGGCGCTATGCAAATTCAATTCACTTGACATGACACACACACACACCTCATTGACAAGTGAAATTATCTTGGACACACCTTGAATGGACATCGTCCTCATGGCCTTTTCAATACGATAATTATACACAAAAATGCCTCAAGCTGATGTTAAGTTTTCACATTCAGGTGAACCAGCTGGGAATGTGTGTGTGTCAGTCTGGGTGGAGTGTGTGAGGGGAGAGGATGTGGGTTAGGGGGCGGAGGGGGTCTAAGCGAGCTCGGGAGCCAGACCACAGGATTCTTTGAAAACAGGAGCGTTCGGGGGGCTTCAGGGCTCCAAGTGCCGCCTGATCACACACTCGCTGCTCGAAGTGTGACTGAACATCTCCACCACGCTGAGGTCTACTCCCACACACACACTGGCTGCTGTATGAAGGTTTGGATCCCTGATTCGTCACAACATGAGACATATTGTCAAAACAGGTTAAGTGCCATCCTGGAGGTCTGACGGGAGGCAGACAGGGAGGTGGACGGAACCCATAGAGAACCTGGACCAGAGGCCTGGTGCTCTCTTGCTGAGGCCTCTGATGCTTCTCAGCATCCAACCTTGTCAAAGTGTGGAGCCTCCAGTCTTCCCTTCCAATTAGAGCTCCACACAGCACTTGTGTGAAACACAGTCTGGACGGCAGGGGAAAAGTTGAGACTACATTAAATGATATCATCTCATCGTTGAACTCTGGCAGTCAGCAGCACATCTTCTTTTATGAGGAACACTCAATGTTTCCAGACAATCACTGGCTTCTCCAGCAGACTCAAACATGGAGGTGTCCCTGAACATGGAAACAAACCAACAACGGCTCCCAGCCACCCAAACACAGCCCGGCTGGGGGCCGCTAGGAGCCTCTCCTGCTGAGAACAGCAACTAGAGAGAGTTGAGAGGAAAAGTGGAGCTACGATGCTTTCCCCTGCAGACTGAACACACACTTGCACACACTCATCTCCTCCTGGGGTTGTCCTCATTTCAACTACTGCACCTGTTTGACCCATAAAAACGTGTTTGCATGTTTTTGGATTTAAAAACTGGTCCAAAACACGAGACACTACACACACACACAATCATTTGGCTTGTCTCCTGGCTGTGTGTGCGTTTGAGTGTGCAGGTGTTTGGCCAGTTTACTCTCTAAGGTCGCTGTTGATCTAGAAGGTTCTTGAGGGTTCCTTCCTCTTCCTCTCGAGAGGGTGGCGCCATGACACCTCAGACGTGCAGTTGCCACTTAATCACAACTCAGATGCTCCCTAAGAGGCTCACCAGTGTCTCCTGCAGGTTGCAAGAGATATTGCACAACTCCACCAGGAATTGGGTGACATCAGATCATTTCAAGTCATGTCAATTTAATTTGTATAGCGCCAAATCACTTTTTGATTTATTTCTTACTAATGTTTCAAAAGCTTTACCAAATGAAAAAAATCAAAGAATTTTCAGCCAAAATAATAAATTAACAATGTCCTTCGTCTTGATCCGTTGAAGATCTGTGATTCCTCTGACATAAGGAAAGACTGTTCGCTGTTCGCTGCGCGCATGCGCGCACCCACGCGCACACACACGCACATACACACAAACAGGGCTGAAGCCAGCCTGCTGGCCCGCCAGTCGTTGTGTTGGTCAGTAACTTGTCCACCTGTTGGCCAATATCAAATGTATGTCCTCGGCTCAGCAGCCGATGATGGATTCGTCCCACAGCTTCTCCTCCTCTGTCCTCGTGTCCACTTTTTCCTTCATCCTCCTTTTCCTCTTGGCCCTGCTTGCCTCATCCTGTTCCAGGTCCTGCAGCTCTCCGTTCGCCTCTGTGTCAGCCACCGATTTGCTGTCTCTCAGCTTCTCGTCTTCTGTGTCTTTTTCCTGATAAGTCTTCTCCACCCCTCTTGTCCTCCTTGGCTTTTTCCGACTCATTCTCTTCATGTCCTCTGACTCTGTGGCTCCAAATGTCCTCCTCCTCTTCCCCCGCATGTTTGTCTGGTCCTTCCTCTTCCTCACCTCTTGCTCCAGGTTGAGGCCTCTCTTCCTCGTGGGTCTGGAACTCTTCTTTTTCTTCTTTCTTGGGTCACCCTCCTCGCTGTCACTCGTGCCGCTGCTGGAAGATGACGAGTACGAGGAGGAGTACGAGCACGAGGAAAATGAGGAAGACGAAAAGCAGCTTGACTGTTTCTTGCAACTTTTCCTCCCTTTTTGCTGGCTGTCAAACGGCAGAGTATCCAGACGGCGGCGCTCTGAAGGGGCGGAGCCGGAGTCCCACCCATAAGCAGGCCCCCCAGCTGAGCTGTAGTACGGAGGATGATACCTGTTTTCAAGGGAACTACCAGGATGGGACCAGTGAGGAGAGGCTAAGGAGGGAGGGAAGCTAGGTAACAGCTCATTGTTGACTTGTGGGACCTCTGCCTCCTCTAGGCCGTCTTCCTCCACTTGTCTGTCAGCCTGCGGTGGGCGCTGGCAATCTCTGGGGGCAACACCACGAGCCCTCTGGACCTCGATGTAATCGGCCAGCTCATCGGCAAATGACTCGTAGACCTTTTGCTGAGATTTGCAAAGGGCCACCACCTTCTTCTCCCTGACGTCAGAGACAAAGAGTCCACTTCCTGTCACATTGCTGACATTTTTTGTCAGTGTGTGTGTTTGTGTGCGAGGTGTTGTCACCTGGTCTGGTGCTTGTTTCCCTGCATGTGAGCCTGGTACATCTCGACCGAGTCAAACCCCAGGCTGCACATCTGACACATCAAGCGCTTTGCTGCAGAAATGACAGGAAGTAGAGAAGATCTAGCTCACTCGTCCAGACAACAACTCCCTGTAGTCTGTGTGTGTGTGTGTTTTCATGATGTTCACCTGGCTGCTCATCTTCTCCCAGCGTTCTCAGCAAGTCCTGTCTGGCCTGGTTTTTCTTGTGTTTGCGTCCCTGGTAGTGCTGCAGCGCCATCTGGGGGTTGTTGAAGGTGGCAGTGCAGAGAGCGCAGTACCTGTTGGGGTCCTTGAGGTCCACCTCCATACTCGGAGAGGACACGGGGACTTGTGGCTGCTCTGCGACTCCCCCTTCGTGGTCTGATTTCTGCCTCTCACTGGAAGTGGGTGGAGCCACGTCTGTCACTATGGCAGACAGAGAAACGAGTCATTGGACAGCAGGGGTGGGGTAACCTGAATTGGCTGAGTGTGCAGATGCCCCCCCGCCCCTAACCTGGCAGCTGGTGGCCATGTTTGCGTAGGTTTTTGGCGTGGACTTTGCCTCTGTAGTGCGAGCGTGCCACCACGGCCGAGCTGAACACCATCTTACACAAAGCACAGAAACGGTCGCCGTTGCACATCGTCGCCGTCTGCAAGAACACACATACAGTATACACCTGTGTATCTCTAATTGGGTTATCACAGATGCCACATAAACATGTAAATGTATATGATGAGTGTACATGTACACAGTTACGTGAGCAGGAAAGGAAATCGTCAATCAAAGTACAAATAATCTGCGATCCAAGTGCGTCTCTGTTCAACACTGTTGCTCAGGTCTTAATACAGCTTTTTTGGAATTACACACATTATCAATTTCATTTGTAGGATAGAAAATAGAACCTTCTCTACGCACTGTTAGTGGATGAGGGCCCTGGAGTCCTGTTTGGTGATCTGTGCTTCCCTGGGCTCTCTTGGCCTGCAGGTAGAGCCGCAGCCTCTGCCAATGTTTCTTCCCCTGCAGTGGACAGAAAGACAATGACTGCTAGAGCGATGGCCAACAGGACTAAACGCATCAGTGTTGTGCTCTCTCTCTCTCTCTCTCGCACACACACACACACACCTCATAGTGGGAGAGCCGCTGCGACTCGAACAGCAGCACGGCCTCACACACATGGCAGTAGTCATCAGTGAGGAGGCCCTGCAAGAGCTCCTCTTCACACTGCTCCCCTGTGGAGCACACAGGAGAGAAGTGCAACGTGACTGGACAAGAAACTATTAAACTTATTTTCTTACTCCATCTTTATCAAAAATCACAACCTGGTTTGGGCACCAAGGGGAAAGATAATTGCCAATGTTAATTATTTTCACTATAATTTAAGATGATTCTAAACAGGTTCCTTTAAGAGCGAAAAATTCATTGGTTATATTGAGTGTGACAGATTAGGACTTTCAAGCAGAATTCATTTATATGGAAATGTTGCACAAAATACGAATCGTTAATCGTCAGGAAAAATTCAATCAAATGAACTTTTGTTCTGTGTGACAGCATAATATATTCGAGTGGGCAGACTTCTTTTATTTTCAAGCATCTCAGCAATCATGACTCCAAGTAAAAAAAAAAAAGTCTTGACATCTTTTTCTGAAAAGATGAATGTTAACAAAAGTGACACCACATTTTGGATTAATGTGTGGATTCTCTCTGGCCCACCAAATGTTGCACAAGAACAAAACAAAAACAAAAACAAGATCCAATGCCAAGGGACTCTCTATGAGGTCAAACTTATTGTCATGTTGGACATAAATTCAGATTAAAAAGGGCATGGCAGGACTGACACCAGAAACTTACTTAAACTTGATTAGTTTGAAAATTTAAGTTCAGCTGGGATGGGTACAATTACAGACGATGTTATAGTATATGTGAATTTGGTCAGTGTGAGGGCGTTCCTGTGGGACGACGTCGCAGTTGTGTGTTCCTGATCTAAATTCCTTCCCTTTCCCGATCAATCAATCTCTATGGATTCTCTCTGCCCCAAACTGTGTCCTTCGCTGACGAAGAAGCGATTGACAAAATCTGTCCCACCGTGCATTGTTGAGTCTATTTTTAGCAGTTTGTGGAGACATTACTCGGGCATTAACCCATTAGGGTGTGTGTTGCAGCCCAAACTTCTTTCACCTGGTTCAAAGATTTATTCAACTGCCTGGTTCCTCCCTGATCAATGTGATTTCAGAAGGTAATTTCTACTCCGGAAGATTGGGTTTATGGCAATGTGCCCAATTTGGACGAGTTTGGGAGTAAAACGTCCGTGTTCGCGCAGCTAGCCTTACGGAGGCTAGAAGGAAGCTAGGAGTTAGCAGAGAAGCTAGCTGTCGGCGTGGCGGCAGCTGGCTCGAGCAGAGGCGTCGGCGCTCGGCTCAGTGTTCGCGTCCCGTGCCAAACTCACCTTTCCGCGGGGAAATGTCTACGTTAGTGTTTGTGACTGTGTTAGGGGAATTACACGCCATCGGGGCGGCAGCGGCCTCGATGGACCCGACTTCGTCCGCCATGTTTTCTCTCACTTGACGCATGCTCAGTGGGGATCAGCACAACTGTGAGGGAGGTCTAATTTATAGCGCCTCGACGCAAACGATAGAACTGAATGTAAATACCTTAAACGCAGGCACGTCTTCGAAAAGTATAAGCATGGACAGGATAGTCGCATATGTGTAAATCGTAAATTAAAGAATGTATTACAATGGGTTTAAATTCGATTTAAAAAATATATTCTATATTCTGTATATTCTGTGTTTTGAAAAACGTTAATTATCCTGGCAAAGGTTGGCTTTGGATCATTTTGAGCCAGGTAGTTTTATTTTGTTTCTCTTGAAGACTTCAGAATTTTGAGGTGGCATGAATGCATGGCAGTGAACAGATGCAGAGCTTTTTACTCACTCAGACTTATAAAATTGCTCAGGTTGGAGTCAACTCACACTCACATTCATTATCTGGCACATTTTGTTACTTTCACAGATACAGAGTCAACTCACACGTCGTTTTGTTTATCAGGATCTGTTCCTCTCCCATCTGTGGCTCTTTTTTTTTTTTTTCCACAGCAGATGTTGTCTAAAATATGTTCCAGATTGTGCGTTTTGTTGCAGGGCACATCTGTATTTCATCGACGGCTGATTGCAGGCGTGGTCGTCGACGAATCTTTCACTGACATTTACGATTCTGGCAATAAACAAAAGAGATACTCTGTCTCACAGACAGAATTTAGCTTTATGCCTTATGAAAAACAAAAACAATGCCTCAGAGAGGAAAATACGAAATATTGCAAAGTAGATTAAACTTGATCCCTACTAAGTGAACGTAATTCCTTCTCTTTCCTCCTTCTCCTGTCGGAGCAGCGCTGCAGATGCAGGGTGTGGTCAGGTTAAATGAGGCCCACGGGCCTGCTGACTCACGGCCAGAGGTCATTGGGTCGAGGCGTTGGCATACTTACACTGTAATCGTGCTGAGTAATGAGAGTACTAACAGCAGCCTAACACCAAATAAAATAAAAACACCTCTAATGCGGCTACAGAGACAAAATAAACTTTATTGAATCATATACAATACACACATAAATTCCTATTAAGTCATCGTGTAAAGCATTGAGAGTGAGTCTCAGTCACCTGGTGATCTGTTTATATAGAGATAGAGCAGATCCGGATAAAAAATATCAGGTGAATCATCCCAGTGTGCATCATCATCAATCAGGCACACACTTACATGCGTACGCAGTTGCCAGACAAACAACAGTTTCATAACAAAATAACACTTAACTATCATTCCATGCAACATTGACGAAATTGACTCCATCTTAAGTAATCAGCGAGGAATCGCCGACGTGACACAAAGACAGATGAGATCAAAAATGTGAGTGTGTGTGTGCTTGTGCGTGTGCGTGTGCTCTTCTCACTTCTTCTTCTGCAGCTCCCTGGCCAGGGCCTCCAGCTGTGAAGAGATTCAAGAAGTTCAGCTCGATGGTTCAGACAATAACAAATTCCTCCCACGTTCGATCGACTGCTTGAATCCTTGCCGGGTTTCTTTTATATGTGATTTCTGCCTCATCTGGAGCAGGAGCCACATTGGCAGGCTGGAGCCTGGAAAAGGCTTGAAATGCTTGTAGATTCTGGTGAGATTTGACTCAGCAAGTTACATACATCATATTTTTGCTATTTTTGATCCCGCTTTACAGTTGCTGGCTGTGTATCTGCAGTGCCCGAAATTCTTTCCCTGCTGAATTACAAATTCGATTTCTTCAGCTCTCACAGCAGATAGAGGAAAGCTCAGTAGAGAATTTAGTGAGAGGGTTGATGATTGTTTTGATATGGTCGGTGAGTGCTAAGATCTAATTAAGTATCAGTTCAGAAATGAAGTAGAGCCACTGTGTTTTTCCCTACAATGTCAGTAGATGGCATCACTTACGATGATGTTCCTCCAGACGCTCCTCTGCTGGGGCCTCAGGTAGCTGCACTCGCCACCCTCGCACAGTTTAAGCTCCTCTGAGACCTGCGGGACAGAGATACACAACTGAGACACGACACCTCCCTTCTTGCCCCCCCACTGAGACAGCCCTCCTGAGCCGCCTGTCCTACACCTATACATAGCCATACACTTATTGATACTGTATATATGTGCAATACACCCATTTGAACTGACATACTTATTTTTACCCTCATTCCTCACACCGTTTAAATACAAATCACCTCATGACGCTACTTTCTGCACCCAAATGTAAACCAGGTACACAGCACCCCACACACCTTTGTCTTCATGTACCTTGTTCTTTTCTTATGCCTTGTATTTCTTCTTCTATGTTGGATATGCACCCTGGGAAGGGCTATATTATGCAATCGAGTATGTTGAACTCTCCGTAGCCCTCACCTCTGGTGTCCAGGAGGAGGCATCGAGATCTCTCTTGCCCCCTGGATACCAACCATGGGACCAGTGCTGGGCAGCCGCCAGCTGGATGCCTACGAACAGGAGGAGCCCGAGCAACAATGTGAGCCGAGACGCGCTCATTATCTCCACCTGTAGGGGGCGACAGCATGAGGACATGACAATTTTTTTCATCATTGCAAGCTGGTATAGCACACAGGATAGCACAGTTTAGACTCCGCGAGCATTAAAAAACAAACTGAAGCCACTGAAGTAAGTTACCGTAAATGCATATATAAAAGAATATTTAAGGCATCATGAGCCAAACGAAGAGTTAAATGCGTCACATTTCCAGGTTTGAACGAGGAATCAGGCTAGTCACCAAGTTTCTGCTTTTTTCTGGAAGATGAGGACCTTCTCAATATCCTTTGTGAGGATCGTCGTTTGACCTCAGTCTTCTTTTGGCCGATGTCCTCTCCGGTTCTTTGTCTCCACCCGTGGTGTCGTGGGTCCCTACTGAAAGTGGTGAATCTCTTGCCTCTGGTCTTTCTCCTAAATATACGTCCAGAATTGCTCCGCCCTAACCCTACCCACCGCCATGCTTCAGGCCCTCCCCCCTCACCGACCCCTCTGCTCCATGCCTCCTCACAGGTCAAATGATGTCGGGGGACGAGACTTTCAATTATCATGGGCAAACAACGGCCGCAGCCTGGGGATCCACCCGCAAGTCATGTTACCGCTTGGATTTCTGTCTGGCTACTTTTGTCGATTCCATAGAGACTAAAGCATCATAGCGCCAACAAAGCTGTGTAGCCTGACCATCACGTACAGATGGTGTCCAGGATTTAATGATCTTTTGTGTTGTCATGGTCTCAGAAGAACCCTGACTGCTTCTCCAATGTCCATCAGTCTCAATTGGTTTTGGGGCCAATACAGCCCAGACGCGGGTTTCATGCGTGTTTCATGTTCTCTCCCTGTCAGGTTCCTCAGCTTTTACTCATCTTGATCCACATCATATGTGATTCGATTTTCTCCACATTTCAGTGCTGCTGATTGACATTTTTGGCCACACGCAGTTTCCGTGGGGACATTGTTGGAATTGAGGCGTCAGACCTCCAGAGCCATCCTCAATGGTGACACCATTTCCTGTGCTGTGGCCCCGACTCTGATCGGATTGACCTGTTACACATCCTCGACTGACCTCTCCCCTGACAAACAGGGGAGACTTCCTGTTCAGGCTACTGAGGGCAGGACTCATAATTAGAGGTTCCCGTAATGGTCTGTTTGACCAGGGTCAAACTCTGTAGAGACCCCAGAGCTGCGTCACAGCCGTAGCCCATCTGACACGGGATGCATTGGGGGGTGGTATGGCATCCAAGGATTCCCTCGCTCCTCCCCATCACCACCTGACAGTGCCATATCACTCGGTGTACCATGAAAAGATATTTACATTTAGTGTGCTTACAGCCCAGGTATTCACTCATTCATTGAATGAATGCAAATGAATGAAAACACATTTAATATTTACATTTATTAATGTGCTTATACCCCAGGTAGACATCTTCCTAAAAGCTACAGATGCTTCCTGCTATTCTGACAAACACACACACAGCCACAATGACTGTGTGATAAATAATTTAAGGAGCGTGAGAGATTGAAGGGGGTCAAAGGTCAGGGCGATAGAGAACTCTCTTGAGGATCCATCAGGCATGTCAGCCATCCGCAATCATTGGGCTGGACTGGGGCATTTGTCTCCATAATGAGTGTGATTGTCCAAACATCTCGCTACGTCATCTAAACTCGAGACAGAGTGACGACAGTGCGGATTGGATAAAATCTCAAGCACTTTATTAAGTTTGAACAGTATTTTGCTTAGAAAGGCCATTTGGCTTTATATAATTATATATAATTTTATCATATATATAATTATATATACATATATTCAAATGTTGAATAACAAAACACGAGAAACAAATGCAAATTGAAAAATAAGATTTGCTTAAGACAATAATACCAAATTAAAAATGGCCCAAAGAAAAACTCTGCCAATACATTTCAAAATGGTCCCGATACAGTTCAATATACATCTTTAAAAAAAGGGGAGGGAAAATAAAATAAGCGAGGCAGCCGACAGGAATGAAATATAAATAACCTTACAGTATGTACAAAAGGGCGTGGATGGTGTGTGTTTGTGTTTTTTTTAGTTTTTTTTTTGGGTGGGGGGTGGCCAGCATTTGGACTGCTAGCCGCTCCTCCTTCTCCGCCTTTGATTAAGGGCCAGTTGCGTCCGTCTGATGTTGGTTTCCACAGTAGCAAGTGAAAAGGTGCATTCGCTTTGAGGAAGCTGGCGAAAGATTAAATCTCAACTCCCACAGGCGCAACAGGATGGAATGAAATTTATATGTAAATGTACTACAAAATTAATGTAGAATTTTGTTAGAAATTTAAGCCTTAAGTTAGTCTGAAATGGAGAAACAAAAGCATCTGTGGCGACAAATGGGAATGTAAGTAGGACGACAGTGGGCCAACCTGGGCTCTGGATTGGTCCTGCCAGCGGGGACACATTTGGAGGAAGGCCTGTTGCCGGGGGTAGTGGGGCAGAAATGGTCTTAATAGTCTGACCGCTGAGGCACTTGTCATAGTCCATCACTACAGCAGCACTTTTGGTTGCCATGGTGACACTCTTGGGGTGAAATTAAGTCTAACTTTGATAACATTCTTCACAAACAACAAAAAAAAAAACCTAAACCGAAAAAAAAAAAAAAAAAAAAAGGTTTCAACTGGTTCCATCAGAACCAACTTTTGAGAGCAGAAATGTTCCTGGTCAAACGAAATGTGTGCCGAGTTTAGTCCCAGCAGAGCCGTTGAACCCAGAGCAGCTGATGGCGGCGGATTTTGGGTGTTCAACGGCGAAACGCAAAAACGACCCGCCAATGGTGTAAATCATCAGTGCTGAATAAATTGATTATGCTGATTAAACTCATACCAAAAAATTACAAGGGGGCTAAGTTAATACGGCGCTAAGCGCTCATTTGTTTCAGGGAGAAAACGCTGAATGGCTCAGATCACCGGACCTCTAGCATCACGAGGGGGTGTGGCTACTTAATTGCGACCATGTCGAAAACGCAAAATGCTTCAAGTCAAAGTTTTGAAAATCACAGCAAACACGGGCTGACGGCACCTCACCACGGCTGCCTGAAAAGAGGCGGAAGTTGAAGCTGACAGATGGAGGGAACTGGGACACACCGACGTCTGTAAACGAGCGAGAAACCTCCTCTACACTGCAGTCTGTTCAACAGTTGTACCCTGATGATTTGGTCTGGATCCGATTTAACGATACGGTGATGGACGTACTATAGTCGGCGGGTGTGTGACCAACTTTGGCACGGGGTGGAACAACACACACACACACACACACACGGTGCGTCTGCCAGCTTCAGCTATGTGTATGTATGAGTGAGTTTCGGAGTTCTGCTGCCCGCTTTAGGTGGCTCCTCCATCTCTAAGAGGTTTGTACATGAGCCTCCAAGGCTTCAAATTTATATTTATATATATTTATATATATCAAAAAATACATTACAGGTGCCACCCCAAAAATGCAGCCAAACTCAAACTGTGTCAAAAACCAAAGAAGATGGAGCACAGTGCCGAAGGTATATACACATTCGGGTGGTGCGTGTGTGGGACTGTTCCCCACACACCTTCCCCTTTCCTGCCCGTGGCCACCCACCACCTGCATCTAGTAGAGCGTGTGAGAGCACAGAGATGTTTGCGAGAAGTGTGTGCGCGTGTGGTGGACGTGGATCCAATGGCAGGCTCTACCCCCTCCATCCTCCCCTACTTGAAGTTGGCGTAGTCTGAGAAGGCGTCAATGTATTCCTGCACCACTTTGTAGCAGAACTCATATTGCTCCTGAGGGAGGGGAGGACAGGAGGGAGGAGGACAGGAATGAGGAGTGGGAGAAAATGGAGGAAACAAACTTAACACACAAAATAACCTCAACCACTCCTTTATCCGATCAAACATAGAGAAACGTATTACAACGCAACATTACAACGGTACATAACGTTAACTGCATTCACACCATCTGGGGGTGTCAACAGACACACACACACACTCACCAGTGTCTGCACCATGTGGGGTCTCTGCAATCGGAGGCTCTTGACGGTCTGGAAGACGTCAAGGATGCCCTCGGCCTTCACACGTTCAAGCACCGTGCTCAAGGCGCAGAACGTGCCCGTCCGGCCGGCGCCCGCACTGCACACGCAAACAACCGCGCACACAAAGGCACGATGTAAGGTTACGGTGGATGGCATGGTGCCATCTTGTTACATTGTAATAATGATGTAAGTGTGTGTGCGACCTGCAGTGCACTGTGATTGGGTGGTTGCCTGACTGCTGCTGCTGCTTCTGCACGGCGGCAATGATGTTGATCATGCCCTTCCCATCTGTGGGGATGCCGACCTCGGGCCAGCCGTGGAAGTGGAACTGACGCACAGCTCGAGCCTTGTTTTCCTACACACAAAACGTGTGTGTGAACACAGCAGTTTTGAATTCAGTGATGTTACTTTGTGTGTTTGCTTTAACATACTTGGATCACACGCGTGCACACAAAAACATTGGATGGAAAGGTGTAGTCTCTCACCCTGTTGTTGGTGACCAACAGGTCTCGCACCGTGTAGCTCTCACTCTCCTCCTCCCTCTTCAGCTCGATGGAGATGTCACCATACATGACCGCGCCGTCACTGGGCCAGTACTGTGCACATTTCTCCTGTAGCCCAGCAGAGAGAGGAGGCAGAAAGATGGGGTGAGGAAAGAGGGAGAGACAGGGGAAATGTTGCAGCAAGAGAGTGGACAGCAAATGAGAGAAAGAGAGGAGGAAGTAAGAGAGCAATAAGAAAAAACAGAGAGAAAGAGAAAAAGTAAGAGAGAGAGTGATAGAGACAGAGGGGAAGAGAGAGCAGGGATCTAATCTATCAATAGTAGCACAGGGAACTACACTGTCCTTGTTCCACTCTGTGGGTACTATTATTTAAATAGTTTTCCTGAATGTTAAATCAATACAAATTTACACCTAAATCAAATAAAGTTAAGTCTCCTGGCTTGTGAGGACACAGTGTTCAGACTGCTGAGGCCGAATTAGCACAGAGGCGAATCAGCTTCCGCCAATATTCTTTTTTAGCCCACTTATCGACATGACATTCAATACACACGCACGCACACACGCACACACACCTGCCCCCTCTCCTCCAGCTCAGTGAGCATGACGATGGAGCAGCTCCTCCACTCCCAAATCATCCTCCAGAAGTCCTCAATGGTGTGCTGCAGAGGGCCCTGACTCGCCATGTACGAGTCCTTCTGACGGTAGCCCTGATGGGAGGGGGCGTGTAAGGGAAGGAGGCAGAGAGGGAAGGAGAGAGAGAGAGAGAGAGAGAGAGAGCGCCTGAGACTGTGTATAGGAGGGTGTGGCTCAAATGAGAGTCAAAGTGAGGTGATTTGGACGTGGTGTGCGCGCGACTCACGTCGATGAAGGAGGCGTTGACATAGTCCGTGTTCTCCTCTCCTCTCTTCACCGGGATGATCACCCTGTTAAATTCGTCTGCAGCACACAGAGGCTGATTAACAGAGCTCTAAGTTGCTGTGGTAACCGGCAACCCTGCGCCCTGACTGGCCACTCACACGGGATGATCTGCAGCACACGGTTCTTCTTCATGTTGGCCGGCAGGTTCCCCGTCCGCATCTTGTCGTTCTGGATCTTGATGGAGGTCAGTTTCTAGAGGGTGACAGGTCAAAGGTTACCCTGGGGGGCAATGCAAGTAACATGACATGCGTGCACACACACACACACGCACATACACACCTTGAACTCCGACTCCAACCCGCTGCAGCCTGCCCCGGGTGCAGGGGCGTAGAGTTTGGCCAAGTGCGATTCCAGGGAGGTGACCTCCAGCTCTGTGTCTCCATACAGGTAATGTTCTAACAATGCCTGGAAGATGAAGACGTACTGCATCTGTGGGCCAGGGGGGGAGAGAGGAGAGATGTGAGCAGGGATGGCAGAGATTCTTGTGGAAGCTTCTTGACCTTTGTTTGGACTCACATCGGTTTGGACCATTTGGCAGCGCTGAGCTCTGATGCGAGTGACGAAGCCGAACACGTCCACCTTCCTCTCTGTGTTCATCATGTCCAACATGGCGTCAATCACGATGAAGGTGCCCGTGCGGCCAACGCCGGCACTGACAGTCAGAAAGGGGTTGAACAAAAACCTTAATGTCACCATGGGCAACAAATACCTGATCTAACCTGGACTTAAAAACCTGCCACCGAGGCCATCATGGGCAAGTTTATCAATTGCTGTATCATCAGACCATTCATTAAAAGACTTGCATAAAACTTGACCACAATGGGCAACGCGTACCTGCAGTGGACCACTATGGGCCCAGCATACTGTGGGTTGCAGGTTTTGACCTTCTTGAGGAACTTCAGCATTCCGATGGGCGTGAAGGGAACGCCGAAGTCCGGCCAGGATGTGAAGTGGAACTGTGTGACCAGTCGCTGAGGCTTTTTCCCCGAAACATCACCCACCTGTGGGGACGCGTGTCAGTGCGGGCAGCGGACACACACCACCCAGCCCACCAAGGGGAGCGGAAGGTTCCTCTACCTGCTGGATGCAGAACTTGCGGATGGTGTAGTCCACCAAAACCATCATGTCCTCCACAGACACGCGAATGTTCCCGTATGTCCAACAGCCCTGGTCCGGCCAGTACTGGGCACACTTACACTGACCCACAAACACACACATTACTTAGGCATGTGATGCGTGACACCAGACACGATATTTCACGCAATCTTCCTCTCTTGCTGACTGTTTCGCTCACTCAAACACACCATCTTTACCTCTTTCCTCTCTTTCAGGTTGGTCACCATGACGATGGTCGCCGTATTCTGCTCCCAGATCATCCTCCAGTAGTCGTTGACTGTTTCTTCCTTTGGCCCTGCAACAAAGTGAGGACGGAATCGAGCGGAGACACACCTGAAACACCTGATCACAAGTCATCTGAAAAGGTTCTCAAAAGGTCCTGAGGGATTTGGATGAGAGAGGCTCTTACCTTGAGCTGCTATAAATTTGTTCTTTTCTTGATAACCCTGGAGAGAAGATGAAACAAGTGTGTACGGAGTGACTTTATCTGACCAGCCATGACACAGCTGGTGTGCACGTGCTTACATTTATGAAGGAGGCATTGATGAAGTCGGAGTCAGGGACGCCCTCCAGAGAGGAGAGATGCACACGGGAGTGATCATCTAAGGCACAGGGTGACACACACACACACAGAGTGAAAAACATGCTCCTTCACACCATTGCCTGTGTGTGAGTGCTCTGTGGACACTGACATGGCAGGATGTTGACGTATCTGTTCTTCTCCTTGTTCTCCTCCTTCGAGGCAGCATCACATGATGCCTGTATAGGACAGACTGGCAGTGCCTGCACACACACACACGCACACGCACACACAGGGAACGGAAAAATGTGTGTGTTGACCTGAACATAATTTTTTTACTCTTTACGTTTCATCAGCTTCAGCAGCACTTTCATTTCATTTTACATGATGATGATGATAATTTCCAGGAAGCCTATGAGCTGATTACAAAGTTCAAGTCACGATTATGTCTCAGACTATCCTCATCCCTAGCCCGGATAAGCTGCTATAAATGTCACAAACACACACACAGCACAAACACTGTTCGAGCTAAAAAGAGGTGGGCACGTGTGTTTGTGTTATCAGTGTGTGAGAGAAATCAATAAGCACCATACATTAAACTCCTCCCTGAAGAGTTTGTTGTCGTCTGCCATGCGGCGGTTCATCTCTTCCTCCAACTTGTCGACAGGAAGGGGCGGGTACTTCCTGTTTGTGCTGGGTGAGCGGGCCAATAACGGCACGCTCTGGAGCTCTACAGAAGCAAGCAGGAAGGGAGGAGAGAAGAAAAGGTGGAGCCAGACAGGTATAGACATGTGCAAGAGGGAACAAGAGAGGGGGAGGAAAGGACACAGGAAGACAGGGAGAAAAGAGGCTTAATACACACTCATAACAGTGACTTCATCATCCATGATATTTCCCCAATCAGTCCACCAGGGAGCACTGTGTTCCCAGACTGGTAATGAGGTAATGTCTGAACAAAAGCCCATTTGGCCATTATAGCAACACTATAGGCACAGCGACTGATCAATCGCAGCTTATCTGAGACAAGAAGACGGATAAGTTTGCTCAGGCCGCCCCGGTGTATTCACACAGAACAAACACACACGTGCGCACACACATTCCGTACCTGTATCATCGGATCTGCCATTGGTCAGTCTGAAGGAGTTGGAGTGACTTCCTGCCTGCTTGTACTTTTTAAACCTGTCAGTCAGTAGACAAACAAATCCAGACAGACATATCAGAGCGGTCACACACACTTCCTTGTTCTCGCGCCTGTTTTTCACTCTCGCACACAAGTACAGAGATAGACCTTGTTTCAACAGCAGTATGCCAATCAGCCATCTCCGTGGTAACAGCAGCACAAAAGGCATCGATGTGGCCTTCGGCAGCTTTCGAATTGTGCACCAGTGTGTGTGTGTCAACATGTGTGCAATGAGAAAATAAAGTACATCAGCTGCATTACACAGCTCACACACTGCCTCTATACTCGTTGCTCTGCCAGGATACGCTATGATTTCTACTGTGTTTGTATTTATGCCCGCCTGAATATGTGTGCCATATAAGTCTGAATAGTGATGGTTTAACTGCAATCAAGTTTGAACGTTCAAATGTTGAAATTTGTTCTTTGCTGGCCATTGACATCCATTCAGGCTGCTTTCTCTTGCATTACCCCTCTACAACCACTAGATGGAAGTAAAGAGTCAAAACAGCCCTTGGAGCAATACCTGCGAAAACATTTGGCTCTCCTACCTGAGCATGTAGAGGATGATGATGATGAAGATGATGACCAGCAGGGAGGACAGGGCTACCATCACTGCCATGATGGGCATGTCGTCAGACGGGTTTTCATCTGGATTGGGAGGGGTGGGAAAAAGAAAAAGAAAATGAACAAACAAACTACAAAATCGGTGAAACAATGTCCTGTGTGCACAGCATTTAATTTGGACAGATCAGCACACATCTGTCTCCACACATTGCACATTAAACAAAACAGAAGATGGCAGTCATGCGCTGCCCCCCCGCCCCCACACACACACACACACTCACGCCTCCCTTTTTCCACCCTATAACGCCCCTCGGTGTTAATATTTCATCGGCTTTCTGCAGGGAAAAGAACAGATTATATAAACAGAGGGTGCACGACAGCTCGTTTAAACCCGTCTATGAGAGGTCGCTGATTAACTCAACCCATGCCTTCAGATGCAGGACTGCCTGAGCCCTTGGCTGGGCCCAGGACAGGGTGTTTGGAAAAGTCTGAATGAATGATTCAGAGTGAAGGTTAAAGGTTTCCACGGATGGTGAAGCACATCCACCAGTGGAGATCCACACGTCCTACCATCTAGGTCAGAGGACCTGGTCTATCAGAACATAGAGCGTTACCTACCGCAGAACACAAATTGTTGCTTACATGTCAATTACAATTCTATGTTATACTTTGCACTTTATTTTGGGCCCATTTATCAAAATGGACGCATCAGTCTTTCCTGTTCTTCCCATAAACTAATTAAGTAATCTACGATTCTGCACCTCGTTGAGTATGATTGTGTTTGGCAAACTTAAAGGCAAAAGTAGTACAACCCAACTTCATAATACATGTCTAAAAAATGAGGTTGAATTGGTATGCTGCACAAAGTTAAGTAAGAAGATCAGGGACCGCTGCAGTGAATGTGAAGGTTTGGTTGCTTCATAAATGAGATTCAGATATAAAACAGGAATTAAACGCGGCTATGTCATCTGTAAGTGAGCCAATCTGAATGGTTTACTCATTTCTAAAATGTTTCTGCACCACTCACAAGTTACTTGGCGCCCCTCTGACCATACCTGTTCGTTAGCTGACCAAACGTTAGCTCTCAAGTATCAAAATTGTAGCTATGCAGATCTACATATGTCAGCAGTGGTTAACGCCAAGTGAGGGGTTGCACAAGTTAGCGGGGAGTTCCAGGAACGCTCAAAAATTCCAAATCTAAAAAGTAGCCTGTTCCTAAAGAATGCATCATTTGACTGAACGCAGCATGCGCGCTTCCTTAGCGCTGTCGCCTGGATTCCTGCCCGGTCACGCAGTGTTTGCACGGACACGTTGCTGTTCTCGCTCGGACAATGTGTACATTGAGCGGGGAGCAACAGAGGAGAGCCGGAACAACAGCCAGAGCGGATCACGTGGACATTGACGCGACCCCGACGGCTCTGATGCCGCTGAGGAAGACTCAGCAGTTCGACACTTCGGCTCCTCGTTCGGCTCGGGGAAGAGAGGGAGGAGTGAGGGAGGGCGACGAGGGACACCATTACATAACCCCTCTGACCTCGCATGGCAGGGTAGTGTAACAGACAGCAGTGGCCAGCCCATCTGCCAGTTGACTCAGTCGTTGATTCCTCCATCATTCATCATCTGCTTATCTGGGGTCGTAGGTTAAGGAGAGGACACCGCAACTCCCTCCCTCTTGTCTCTGTTGTCTTCAAAGTACAGGCCTGATGCCTATAGTTCCAGACCCATATCGGCTCTACTGCTTGCCCTTGTTTTGAAGCCACTTAATGAAGGCTTTGAATGGCGCCACACATTAACAGGCAGAGCTACAATTAACTTGCTCCACATGAGACTTCGTCACTGAACAATTAAGCTCTGAATGATTCGCTCATCTTAAACTGTTTTAACTTGAGTGGGCCTATTGATTGGACACAGGTGAGCTGTGTATTTCTCCATCATCGCGCAGCATTGATTATTTGCACATGGAGGGAGCACATAATGATACGAGGCAACTGGTCAGAATGAGGATGAGATGCATTTTGTACCAGACTTTGTGAGAGCCACATCCCTCCACAGGATTTCAAGTGAAGAGGAATCGTGATTCTCACGGTGTCAAACTACGACTGACCGTGTGGGCTGGCGTCAGAGGTGGGCGTGGTCCCAGGCGGTGTGGTGGTCTCACTGAGCTCTGTGTCCTCGTTGGTGTAGACATCTGGCGCTGTAGCGTCTGTGGGAGGGGCTAAAGTCCCATTCTCTCCTCTGTTGTCATCCATGGGTGGAATGGTGGGCGTGGTGATGACAGGCAGGGCGCTGGTGGTGGTTGCGGGTGGAGTCTGTGGAGCGTCAGAGGGGTCTGGGGGCGGGGGTATGGGTATGGGTGGTGCCACTGTGGGATCGCCTGAGCGAACTGCCTCGTCTCCGCCCGGGGTCGCCATGGTGACAGCTGTGGTTACTGTTGAGGTGGTGGCAGCGGTCGTGGTAACCTCCAGGGCGGGTGTGACAGAAGGGGCAGCGGGGGCATCGGAGACGTTGAGGGGGGAGGCGACAGGGGGATGAGTGGGTGTGCCAGTGATGAGTGGTGGATCTGTGGGAGCACAGAGGAGGAAGAGGATAAGTAGAGCGCTGAACGTCGATCAAGTGTGGAGACAGATGGAGGCGGGCCCGAACCTGTAGGGGGTGGGGCTTCCTGGCTTGAGGCCCAGGTGGCGAGAGCCAGCAGCAGGAGCAGGGGACACACACCCATTGTGCCCTGTGGGACACACGCATGCACGCACGCACGCACACAGGAGATTGTGACTGTGAATGAACAGATGTGAGTGTGGGTCCATTTACTGATAGGATATCATTGAAAATCCATCATTACTTTGATTAGCTGATATCCACGAATGCTACAGTTATCCTTGGCAATGGTAGTATCAGGAGGATGGAGCATTTGAAGGTAGTGAACACATTTCTCACCTGAAAAAGCACAGATGCCATCAGTCAGTCATTCGCACTGCGTGGTCCTGCACAACACACACACACACACTTCAATTTCACTTTGTGTTTTGACTAGCACACAGCTGTGTAGACGTGGCGTCCTGGCGCATTACACTTGAGGCAAGTTGGTTCATCTGTGCCATCAAACCACACCCCATCAAAATTTACATTTAACATTTCAGACATGAGTTCCGAATTTCATTTGTGAATTAGTTTAAACGTGAGGATGGACAGGGACCGATAACAGACAGTGGGGGAGCTCTATGTGTGAGTCTTAATGTGTTGACCCCTCCTGTCCTCTCGGTCTTGTAGGGCAGCCGTCTCTCTTACTGAGCTGTGATAATCTGCAGGCCTAATCCCACGGCTGTGACCCGAAATAATCCAACCCGTCTGTCTGTCTTTAAGAATGCAACACACACAGATACACACGTACAGATCTGGGGCAAACAAACCTGCTAGCGACACGCATCTGATCTGTTTAATCCCCCATGTTAAACATCTGTGTGTGTGTGTGTGTGTGTGTTATGATAGAGCTCGTTAGTTGCCACAAGGACGTGATGTTCCTTCCCTGGAAAGGTTCTCTAGATGTTCTCCAGCACTTCTGTGCTATTGCTGGTTTAGCAACAGGAGAACAAACATGGTTAAGGTACACTTGAATTATCCTCAACTATACTGGTGATAATCTAACAGATTTCAGTGGGTGTGTGGACCGTTTTTGTCCTGAGATGAGACTTTAGGGTCTGTGCGAGCATCCTCATTATAAATTACACCTTCAGAATTTGCATAATTGATTCCGACCTCTATGTGGGCCAACCTCAAACAAACAACCTCTTGAAGTTTGGAGGATCGTCATTAATTCACTGAGCGTGTGAGCAACACTTCCGCCCGCAACGTGTGTGTGTGTGTGTGTGTTTGTGCGCATTGAGATCCAGGTCAAACACACGCTCATCACTGGTCTATCTGTTCAAACTAGGAATATCTCCCTACATAACACACACACCAATACACACAGACCTTCTGATAACACACACCCCATTTCAACACAAACATTCATTAACAACACCCACTCCTCCACCCTCAAACCACAGACAAGTCCAGCATTGTGCCCAGAAATTGCTGGAGCCTTCATCTGACATGTTTTGACCTTTGACCTGTGTTTCCAGGATGCTCTGACGCATGTCACACACGATTCCCAGAATCTCAGAACCGAATTTTCAGGTAGCATGACCATCCTCAGAGAAGGTGCACACACACGTCATGTTAACTACCTAAAATCATTGACGAGTCCGATTAAAACTCATTATTTTTAGAACTTCATCGGTTTTCGAGAAATTTGGGCAAGATGTCGCTGCCTCAGTGGTTGACGACACCACCACCTCAGTGGTTGACACTTCCTCCTCTCCTGTGAGCTTCGCTGACACTGCGTGGGGGGGGGGCGCAGTCTGCCCTCCCCTGACCCCGTCCCCTGGATGTGATTGGTCTACGAGTCACATGACTGCTGGTGTTGAGCCAAGTAAGGGGCTGAATGAGTGGAACTCCATTCACTGTGCTCTGTGTGCGTGTGTGTGCGTGTATGTGTGTGTGTGTGTGAGGGAGAGGGGTCACTACAGGTCAGTCACCTATTTAAAATGTTACTCATGTTAAACTTTGGGCCTCTGTTGAGTTTGGGTGGAGACAAGGAGGAACAACAAGAGCGTCAAAAAAGTTTGACAACACCACATCTAACAGGACATTGTCTTCTTCTCTAGTCATCTCCATATCGTTTTTTCTAAACCATCCGGTTCATATTTTAAAAACAATATGAGACTTATGGACCCCGTGGGTCAAACTGCACCTTTCCAATCTTCTCCTCCACAGTTTTGCAACTAATCATAATTATTGATTGTATTTGTTGATTACAATTTTGATTGTAAACCCAGCAAGGCAGCTGTGGAGCTGTACAAGATTCAGTCCCTTGCACAAGGGCACTTTGATGCCACACATGGAATCAAACCAGCAACCCTCTGGCTCACGGGCAACACACAGCAAATCTTCACCGTGTAGCATATCGCCCGATTGACTTTCAGGAAGTTTGCTCTGCGTTGTAGGGTCGTGAGGCCACTGCAACTCGACACCGACGCTCCGGACAAAATGCCCGACACTCATCGCAAGACTGAGTGAATACTGCTGGTTGAAGTTGCTGCTATTGTGCACAGGGGCGGCGACGTAGCGAGGACGGCGGCCTCATCCTGAGACGGGAGGAGCGGTGAAAGGGCCGGACTGTTCCGGAGCCGCTTCATTCAGCCCGGCGACCCAAGTGAAAGGAACACTTATAGGCCCGACATAAAGGAAGTCCAATTACATCGCCATGCCAACGGGCCGGCGCGGCATCGCATCCCCCCCCCCCCCCCCCCCCCACCCCCCCTGTT
>OMPJ01010980.1:28476-48389 GCA_900312935.1 Carapus acus
CCCGGGCCGGTGGCGGACGCTCCGCCGCTCCGCGTCCACGTTTGTCTGCCGCGGACGCTGCTGCCTCCACAGCCCGGCGGTGGAGAGGGAGAGCGGGGCGGGGGCGCAGGCTGAGCAGGGGGAAGCGCAGGCGATACCGCCGACACTTCGCTCCCTGTTTGGCCCCCAAATCCGACCAAAGACGATCTTTCGCGGTGCTCCTTGTCCCCCGAGCACGTCGTTTCCGCGGGGAACACTTTGACGTCGTCCTGGAGGGAAATCCAACGGTTTGTCCGCTGTATCCGGGCGCGTCGGCCAACTCTCCTAGTCCGCCATGTTGTGTGTGTGCCTGCATAGGAAGAATGGGAAGCGAGAGGCTCATTCCCGGGGCTGGCCAGGCCCGCCCCGTACCGACACCTGCTGGCAGAGTCGGGGTACTGTAGACAGCACGGAGCCGGGGGGGAATGACTTCATCGTCCCCGTGGGGACGTTACGGGTACAAAGAGGACAGGTACAGGGTGGAGCGAGGACCCATCCAACAGAGTAGGTATCAGATCTGTGTAATATTGCAGCTCATCAAGAGTTTTTCAGTCCCGTTAACTTCTTCGACAAGATTATTCCTTACCTCCACAAAAAAACAAAACAAAAACAAAACACATTACACCAATTTACCCCTGGCGCTCGTTTTTGCAGTTGAATAGTATTTCAGGGGTTTTTTTCTTGGTTGATATATATACATATATATGTATTTTAAAATCAAGGAGGATACATGTGAAAATGTCACTGCAATAACAACGGTGAATATCTGCAAGTCGTGGTCCACTTGTAAATGTAAAATTTAAGTTCTGATCACCTTGAATGACGTATCAATCGTACCATCGTCTGCACGCTGATTGGGGCACAGCCTGTCAGCTTGTGCACAAACACAACATTCACATTGATTTGTTTGGGCACGCCAATCAGTGACATAACCATACCGCCACACATGCGTTTCACAATTGAGGGTGTTGTCAAAATCCTGGATAACTTCGAGGAGCATTGTTCGTTGTTCCCTGAAAGTGTAAGATGACTTGTGTGGTCATGGGATCTCTGAATGCAGATTCTACGGCAATACGTAGTCACTATCAAAGTTGTAATAAGTATGTCAATATCATTCTCATTCTGCCATTATGACTGTTATCGTCTATATTTACCCAGATAAGAAATGGACATATCAAATCTTGATTGATGCACAATAATGATAACGCTAACATAGTTTACTTGAGATTAACAGTTAAGTCTAAACTTTAATAGAGAAATAAATAAATATTGCACACAAAGCATAGCAGCATTGAATAATCACAAAAAATCTAGAGAAAATAAGACATTACAGCACAAAACAGGTATGGGTGTGAGTGTGTGTACTTTGCTACACACTTTGTGCGTCTCTCATCTGGATTTAATCAAGCTCAGCACAAACACAGCAGCGTGTTGGTTACTGTTTTCTCATTTTGTGAGCGTGCAGAAGTCTAAACAATAGCAAGCCAATACAAAGCGTGGTTGTGTGTATAAGTCAGTGACAGATATCTGTGTACACAAATACACACAGCTCAGGCTGCCAGGTTAGCGATGACTGCACGGGTGAATTCGTCACTGGCGGCGTAGCCTCCCAGGTCGGCTGTGCGCACCTGTCGCAAACACAAGCACAGCCCATTACACACACACACACGCACGCACACAGCTGCAGCGACACTTGCTCACAGACACGAGCAGTCACTATGCATGGTCAGTGTGTTAAGAGAGCCTTTAAAATGGGACTCGGGGAGTTTATACACTCGCGTCTTCAAGTTCTTTGTTTCACTTAGTGTAAAACAATCAATTGTAATTCCTCTCACACTACACCCCCGCCCCCTTCATCCCACACACACAAGCTGTGATCACAGTCCTGAGGCTGTTGCAGAGAGATATTAAATTAGTCCCTCTCCAATAAAACCAAACATTGTGCTTTTAATCATCGTATTGCCTGGTCGTCAGCCAAGCAAACTCAATAGCTGACGTTTGATTTAGAAAGGCAGACTCAAATGGTGGTCAGTAAGAGAAGTACATAATCTCCAATGCAGAGAAGCATGAAAACACATGGCTGTAGATTCACTTGCAGTCTTTATTCATTGCTTGTGCGTGGGTGACATTTCACCACATAAACTCTCAACAGTTGTTGATAAATCCCATTTCTGCTCACTACAGCTGATGTGAGGCCAGATATGCGGAATGTGTGTAATAGTAAAAGAACACATAGTACCTTGAAATGTATTCATTTGGACTCGAATTTAACTATGTGGTTTAGAATTCAGTCACACTCATCCCCTTCCTTCCTTTCCTCCCCTTCATGCTGACACGTTCCTGACATATCCGATGACACGGACAGGATCAATGTACGTTTACCATCTGTGACTACAGCAACGACCTCAGCACATCTATTCGTAATTGATGGACGTTATGAAGGAATGGAGTTATACACATTCGGGAGGTTTGAGGATCGGAAACCGAGAGCATTCACTTCACGGTGCCGTAGTTGGGGGCAAAAGGGGGGCCCTCAGTCAGAGGTGGAGTGTGCGTGTGAATGTGCGTGTGTGTTTGTGCGACAAAGAAATGAAGACAGAAAATATGAGGCGAAGGGGAGTCAACTGAATCACAAACATCTACATCCTTCCTACTTTCAAGACTGGAAAGAGGAAAAGGAGGAAGACAAAATGAGGAAGTCAGTGACAGAGGAGGATCATGTGGTGAACACGTCAGCAGTGCCAAAGCACAGATTGAACACTACCGTCTACACACAACACTGTGTGTAAAATGTGTGTGTGTGTGTGTGTGTTTCAGTTGCCATCCAGAGTTTATCTGTCAGTCACCAAAGGCCTTGCAGCGTCTTTAGTAAACGGGTCGCAGGTTATCCACCACAGCACGCACTAGGTCAGTGGTGGTGCCGTAACCACCAAGGTCTCGCGTCCGCACCTGAGACACACACACGCACAGAGGGTAACGGGGTGTAATGAAGAGTGGAGTTACTGGGGAAAGGGTAGGCAAAAGCTTCATTCTCACAGACACACTGCAGCTTAGTGACACTTTATGAGCTATTCACCCCTCCACACACACACACAGCTTGCCCCGCCCACCGCCTGTCAAGGACATGGAGATGTGAGGTGCGTAGGTGCGAATGGGGGGGAGGCAGACCCAGCTGGAGTTAGAGGGAAACGCTCGCTACTATGGTTACCGGCGAACGGAATGTTTCAGAGAAAAGACACACACTCTCTGAAGGCGGATTACTGATTAAAGGCTCTCTTACACACCAAAGCATGTGCTGCAGTTAGTGCGTGTACGTGTGTTAGGTGTGTCTGAGTGTGTTTGTGTGTGAAATACAAACTGATGGATCAACAACTACTGATATGCTGATGCGCGTGTGTGTGAAGCAGACATTTTGCAGGTTGGTCAGTTTCTTTATCTGTCAATTTCTGCCTCACTCACTCACACCCACCAACACACAGTGTTGCTGTGTGTATTAGGGTTGATTTTGGTGAGTTAGAGCAGTGGACATGGACACTTGTCCTCCTCTGTCAGCTGCAGTAGGTGTGGGGCACACACCTACTGGCGGTCGAGGATGTGTGTGCGCGTGTGCCGAGGATGCCAGGGGTGTCGGCATGCTCGCTCACCTTGCCGTGTTTGATCACCCTCTTCACCGCGTCCGACACCATCTGGGAGTGATACTCCAAACTGCAGACACACAAATACAAAGGTCATTCCACGGGAAGACTTTCTCTCTCTCTCTCTCTCTCTCTCTCAATGGCTCTCTTGGTAGACAGGGTTGGCATGAGGTAAAGATGGCTGACTCACTTCAGGTGCCTGAGCATGTTGGCGGCACTCAGCAGCATCGCAGTGGGGTTGGCAATGTTCCTACCCACCGCCTGGGCGAAAGGGTGACGCGCACCCTGAGACAGAAAGAGTGAGTGAGTGTGAGACAGACAGGTAGAGGGAGATGGAGCCGAGGGAGAAAAGGGAGGGGAGGTGTGTGCGGGCGAAATAAAGCGAAGAAAGGCAGAGAGCAAGACAATAGGGTGGGGAAAGATTCAGAGGAGGAGGAGGAGGAAGGATAGATCAAAGGAGGGCAGGTAAGGGCAAGGGAGAGACAGATTGAGAGCAAGCGAGACAAGACGAGATGTAGAGAACAAAGAGAAAGGGAGAAAAATGAGGGAGGGAGCAAGAGGTGCACAGAGAGAGGGAGAGGAAGGTGTAAAAGACAGGGGGGTGAGGGGTAGAGTGGAGTGAGGGAGAGACATTTAGGTCTGTCAGTGCGTGTCCATGGTTACGGCTCCACCATGACTACCTCACTCGGAGCAGAGCGCCGTGTGCGTGTGTGTGTGTGTGTGCGTCAGGGACACTCACAGTCTCAAACACGGCATACTCCGCGCTGTAACTCTCTCCAGGGACCACTCCTGCACCCCCCACCAATCCTGCGGCCAGGTTATCGATGATGTTTCCATAAAGGTTGGGCATCACCAGCACATCAAACTGGTACGGGTTCTGCACCAGCTACACCACACACACATATAACACACACATGCACGTTCACCATCTTTCAAATTGGGCCAAACCATGACCTGAGGGCGGCGCTGTGGTGAGGCGTGCGTACCTGCATGCAGCAGTTATCGATGATGATGTTCTCGTACTTGATCTTGGGGTACAGCTCAGCCACCTCGGCACAGCTCTGCAGGAAGAGCCCATCACCCAGCTTCCTGTAAGAAGGGCAGGGAGTCGGGATATCGACCTGGTTTTATGATGTCCCTGTGAGTGTGTGTGATTTTGGGATGAGAGGGCACAGACAGCCACACTCACATGATGTTGGCCTTGTGCACGGCAGTGACCTTCTTACGACCTTTCTTGGTGGCATAGTCAAAGGCAAACTTGGCAATTCGCCGTGACTTCTCTCGTGTGATGATCTTCAGACACTCAATCACGCCAGTCACACTCTGAAAACAGCGGGACCATTCGCATAAGTGGAATAAACACGCAGGTGGACAAAGACACACACTCTCAAATCCACTCGAACGACTTGAGGCCTCTGGAGGGCTGCCGTCTCGTACCTCGTGCTCCAGCGAGCTGTACTCGCCCTCCGTCTGTTCCCGGATGATAACCAGGTCCAGGTTGTTGTGGCGCGTACTGTAGCCTGGCAGGCTGTTCACGTGCACCACATTGGCGAACAGGTCCAGCTTTCGCCTCAGCCTCATCTCATAAGATGCCAGCTCGCCCTTGAACTCCATCGGAGTATGAATCTTTCCTGGAGAAAGACACACGAGAACTTCAACCACACCCTTCTTGACAAAACTGACAAAAGAGTGGTAAATCCCACTGCTTCCAATAAATAATTGGTTATTAACTTGATAAACGAAACACAGACAAAGAAACACAAATCCAATGTTTCGTAAAAGAATATGTAAAATATACATTTAAAGAGACAAAAATAGTACATGCATGACCACTTACGCACTTCCTCCCCCTGCAGGTCACTATGAGAACTTCACCCCTCTGTGAACTAGAAATGGGATGGAGGACGGGGTAAAGCGTTACCTTTGATAGCCACTCTGTTGTTCTTCATGGACATCAGGAGCTGGTCAAGCTTCTCCTCACTGGCCATATTCTGGACCTCACTGAGGTGAAACTCCTCAAACTCCACAGGGACATCGCCCGCCTGTAGAACATGAGATGTTAGCACAGGGGTATCAAACTCATTTCCATCAAGGGGCCAGCATGACAGTGGTCCTCAGAAGGGAAGTTATCAATGGCAATTATTAAGAAGGCATAAATGTGATTAGATATAACTACTCAATTAGAAATATTACTATTAAAATTTCTTTACCGATTCATGTTACACATATCCCATATGCACAACTGTAATAATATGTCAAGTCTTTGCCATCTTTACATCACAGATCCTTGTATTTGATCGGGAAAACAAACCTGAATCAATCAACATCAATCAATCATCAGTTTACAATCAATCAATCAATCGACGAGTCAACAACCTGGTTCCCTCACTTGGTTCGCGTTGGTGTTTCTTGACAAACTGACATTTTATAGAGTATCTGGCCCGGGCAGTACCTTGAAGACCTCCTTTACAGCGCTCATCAGCTCAGGGCCAACGCCGTCTCCAGGCAGCATGGTGACCTTGAAGGTGGCATCTGCTCGAGCAGGCGGAGACTCTGGAGCACATAGACCTGCAGAGGCACTTAGCTGCCTTGATGCAAGCTGCTGCCACTGGGGGCGACCTATGGCCTGAGGAGGGAATCAGGAGAGAGATAATAGACCCATACTCTTTGTTTCGCAGCATGGATCTGACATAATGGACAAGGAGAGAGTAAACTGAGGAAAGGAATGATAACTACATAGGGTGGACGGAGGAGGTGAAACGAGGGAAAGCTTTGCAGGCAGGCCTCACTGGGTTAAGATTGCTGGATGCCACAAAAATGCTGATTACAGCACAATACTACATTGATTTTTTTAAACTTTTTGCACTGCGCTGAAGGAAGAACTGGTTTTACTTGTGTAAACAACAGCGAAAGGACAGAAAAGAACGGTGATGTTCTTGTCATGACGATGATGATAATGCAGGAGACTGACACTGACGTTTAAAGACAACATTTCACTCTGCGGTTTTGCCTATTGGCAGACAAACATCAGTTTCAACAGTGCTCATCAGAGAAGAAACAGGTCATCTGACTTATCGGCCCGCTTAGCAACTGAGCAAACAAGACAAGGTGGACCGTTTATTACGAGCGACCACGCATCTCAGCCAGCTTCACGCACAAACAGTGGTAATTTCTGGGAAGACATGGCAATGGTAATCATTAGAAATACCAACAGTAATAACAACACTAATTCGTCATGAGTCACCGCTACGCGGCATGTTAGCCCCATCCAGAAGACCGACATCTCGGGACAGTCACGCCAAATCGGCGCTTCGGTATACCGGGCAGGGCATCTGCAAACACCGCTAGGCGAGGCCGTGACCAAAGCCAAGCCGTAGGTCGGTCGCTCACCTTGACCACGGTGGTTACACTCCTCCTCAAGGCGGCCGCCATCGCTCAGACAGAATAGGGGTCTTTCTTCTTCTCCTGAGTCACGGCCAGGCATGCGGAGACCGCCTCGCCCTTAGATAGACCCCTAGTGGACATAACCTGCACAGCATATAGTTTTGCTGAGAGATGTATTTACTCAAAAATGTGCGACCGACTGAGAACACGAGCAGTTTGAACAGAGCAGCTACATTCTGCTGCTTTCCCTTATACACTATTCTAGCTGCGCCCGAACTCAGCACCTCAATTTCATTACACAAAGTGAATTGTTGTAATGACAATAAAGATTTCTGTTTCCTAATGTGGGAGGCTTAGAAAGTAGTGGTGTATTTTCTCATGTTTGTCTCCTACAGGGTCGAGGTCAGAATACATTTCAGCTGTGACATCATCTTTGTAGTCTTTGTTAGCATAGTGATGCCACTGCTGGGTGATGCCACTTTCCACTATACACCAGAGGAGTCAAGTCGAGGCAACAGTCTTAAAAAGTAGCTTGACTGAGAGCAGTGCGGACAAAAATGTCTTAATCGCAGCTAAAAAGTAATCAACAGGATGTTCTGATGACATCAAGTGGACCAAAGGGGTGACGGGAAGAATGATTGGGCCTTTTGGGGACACTATTGGTCTGTCAACACCATGCAAAACAAGTAGGTAACATGCAAAGCTTTAGTCACAACCTTAGTCAACAGGTTCCCCTCATTATTGATCCTAAAATCTCATCCAATTCTGATCTTGCACAATCCCAAATAACATTGTTTTTTCCCTTTAAGTTTAGTCGATCATTCTCTTACCTCAGAATCAAAAGCCGAGATGTGTGCAAACGCATAAATAATGTAAATGTGCAGTCTTTCTCACTGACATAGAGGTGCCACACTGTAATGACTATATAATTCACGATAAAAACTACTGTTTTTATTCCCGTTAGATATCAGAAAAACTCAATTCCCTAACTGGGTGACAGCCTGGGCGTTTTGCAGTGAAATGTGTATCATTGAATGGCTGAGGGATTCCTGTATGCAAAGTGATGCTGTAGGTCTAAGTAACCTTTGAAAGTCGTTCCAGTGCACCACTCCATAAAAGGACGTAGTTTACATTGTTTTGTTTTGTTTTTTTTAATAATTTGACTTTTTGGGCCTGGCCTCATTCACTTGGAACGCTCCAGAGATACACCGAGGTGGGATCAAGTTCCCTCCGCGTACCGTCTTTCGGGTACACAGTCCTCTTTACACTACATCTAAACTGCTTGATTTGAAGCCACAGCCAAGTTACACTTAAAGCAACAGTTATTTCAACAAAAAAACGCCAGTGTGTCATAAAGCTGAGGAGAATAACACAGAGTACAGCCTGCGAGTTCAAATTTAGGGTGCATGAGCTACATTATACGGACAGTCCAGTAGCTGAGCGGCGCAGGCTCGGAGTGAATTTACCATATATGGGCACAGCTAGGCTGAGAGTAGGCCCCACCCATTTCCGTGTTTGTGTGCTCGGTGCACGGCCCGGCGGCTCCTCTCTTCATTCATCCGCAACTCCAGGCTTCCCTGTCCGCAGGCAGCATGTCGCACGCATCCAGTAAGTCTGCTCCTCGGTACCGCGACGGAGGCCAGTGTTAAGCCGGGCAGGTTGCGAGATTTGGTGGGCTCTACGGCGTGGCAGGGCAGGTTAGCAGCAGCCCGTCCGCCCAGGCGGCTAGCCTCGCCCATAGTACCGCGGCTCTTGACAGCTCAGCGCACGGCTGGCGGAGGAGAGAAAGCAGTGGAAGTTTGAAAGAAAAGAGAGGAGAAACAGAAAGAGAATGAAAGGGAAGGCTAATAAGCGGATTATAGGAAAGATGAATCTGTACATAGCAGCTCCGACAATGGGCGTTAGCCAGGCGAGCTAACGTCACCTGGGAGGAAATAGTTGAACACGCAGCGCTTTGTTATGACATGTTTGACTGAGGGGGAGTAAGGGAGGGAGCACACACACACACACACACACGCGCGCGCGCGCTCGCACGCACGCACGCACATCGGCAGACAGACTGGCACACACGCAGGTGCATACACATGCAAACGCACACAGATACACCATGTCTGGCTTGCCACTCCCCCGACCCCCTATTTTTCTCACTCCCTTCTATTCACACTCCAGATTAAACAAGGACTCCTCTATTTACTCTAGTGGGAAACATGTGGTGTGAAAATTTGCATTCGCACCAAATCTTTTTGCCATAATGTTGAATCTGTTCCACTGACAAACTGTTATCTCATTTATCAAATCTATTTCGACGTGAAAGTAAAGAGGAAATTCCTCTGTGATATAAAAACCAAATAAATTTCCAAGCAACACTTGCGTAACTGTGCTTCTCATCTGTTATGTCAGAACACGTCTTCGCCAGTCTCCCTCAGATGGAGAGGGGGGTTGCCAAGGTGATTGGCGGCGACCCCAAAGGGAACAACTTCCTCTACACCAACGGGAAGAGTGTCATCATCAGGAATATCGACGTAAGGACACCTTCACGACTTCACAATATCATTTGGTGGTGATTTAAATTTTCTCCACCATTTCATCGACAAACCAATAGTCACAAAGAGGGACTGTGCAACTTCATGTGTTATCACATAGAGTAAATGTATCAAGTTATTCAAACAGTGTGAACACAGGGTTTGGTTGTCGATGACAGACTTAGTGTCTCAACCAATGAGAATGATGGAATTGGGGTCTAATATTGCTTCGCTCTGCGCGATCTTTCAGTTACTACATAGATTTCCCGTGCAACAATGTGATTAATCGCGAGAAATCTTTTCAGCTACCACATCTCTTGGAGTGAGGGTTGACTAATGGTTTTATTTGAATGCCTCTTATCTCTGGCAGAACCCGGCGATTGCCGACATTTACACAGAGCACGCCCATCAAGTGACCGTGGCCAAGTATGCACCCAGCGGATTCTACATCGCCTCGGGTGGTACGTGGCCTCCTCCTCCCGCCCCCCTTGTCCGTTGGCCATCCTTCTCGCTCGTCATCTGACTTGTTGTCTAAACTCCCTGTAGATGTGTCCGGAAAGATCCGTATCTGGGACACCACCCAGGCGGAGCACATCCTGAAGTATGAATACACTCCATTCGGGGGCCGGATTAAGGACATCGCTTGGACCCCCGACAGCCAGAGACTGGCCACGGTTGGAGAGGGCCGTGAGAAGTGAGTTTGTCTTAGTGGTGTTGTAAGTGCCACCAAGGGAAATGCAGGGTCGGCACAGCAAGGCAGCACTTTGTCACGTTGGCACACACACGCACACACACGCACACACTGCTGTGTTAAATGAGGACTTGTGTTCGCACAATTACCTTGCAACAATTAAACATCACTGAAGCAAAGAGCACAGAATTAGAAAATAACCACACCGTCGTGCTGGAAGTGGGGATGATAATTAATACAGGCCCTCCTTTGTGCTGCTGGGTAGCTAAATTTAGAGCCCAGATAACACTCAAGATTCAGGAGTTTTATGGGTCACATGCTCATTGGATTTGTAGTGACATGAAGGATAAGAGCGTTTCGCTTTGTGTGTCAGACCGTGTGTTTGCATAACCCCGTTTTGTAAATGCTGAGCTCAGCGGTTTTCTGTGTTCTGCACATTCACAGCCAATTGCATCGTTTTTTTTCTCTGACTGGCACGGCGTACCGAGAGGTCAAGGGTGTGAGCGGCTCCCCTTCTGCTTTGCTCCGTCCTCAGGTTCGGGGCCGTATTTCTCTGGGACTCCGGTTCCTCCGTGGGAGAACTGTCGGGTCACTCCAAGGTCATCAACAGCGTGGACGCCAGGCAGGCACGGCCTTTCCGCATCATCACCGGCAGCGACGACAATTGTGGCGCCTTCTTCGAGGGGCCACCATTCAAGTTCAAGTTCTCCCTGCCTGTGAGTCCATCTTCCACCTCCTTATCTTCCCCCTCCTCCTGCAGTTGTTTGGCTACGTTTCCATGTAAAGGTGAGGAAGAGGAGGAGTTGCTTGGATGTTGCCATGCTGGTCCTCAGCTGCTCGGGGCTCTGCTGTCATGGTCGGGTGAATTATGCTGATTAGTGTGCTGGTTGTGTAACCCACAGCCCCACACCTCCTCCTCCTCCCCTCCCCTGTAGGATTCTCTGCATAGCTCCCAGCAGCCGTCCAAAGGCTCTGCTAGAGGAACATTGTTGCTCCGGAGTTAAGTGAACTTTGTGGAAACGTCAGTGCCAGTTCACTGGACTGCGTGTGTGCGTCTGTGTGTCTGTGTCAGTCACATCGAGTCAAAGCCTGCTGGTCTTGCCGGCATCAGCAGATCTTCTGCTTGGATGCAATGTCCAAGCGGAAGTGCAGTCGTGGGAAACCGACTCGCGGTGTGCTAGAAGATGTTTTGGTTTCACTTAAGGGAATTCTGGGTATTTTCTGATGATGGAGAAGCGACAAGGCCCGTTGATAATATTCACAATATTCTTGATCGCTGAGCACACATGCCCAATCCATCAGGAGAAGGTCTGCCTTCATCCATAACTCTATTGTGACTCGCCGGAGGCTGCTCTCTTATTTGGTCTGCCCCCATCAGGAACACTACCTTGCAGCCTGCACGTTCTCACTAACATCCCACCTCTCCTCTGGGCCTCTTTGCAGAACCATAACGGCTTCGTCAACTGTGTCCGTTTCTCCCCGGATGGAAATCTGTTCGTCACAGCCGGAGCTGATGGAAAGGTGAGCAGCACCAGAGCCCCATGGAAAGCTCAGGCTCGGTTTGTTTGTTTATTTGCATCTTCACCTTCACACCAGATTGACTTTGACTGCAGCGTTTTGTTCTTGCTGCATGAAAAGGCCTCACGCGGCATGCATACAATGAGGCTGTGTCTGTGTGTTCATCGAGGGGGAGGGGGGTGGAGAGTGAGGCCCAGACAGAGCTCCTCTGTCCAGATTTTGCCTCTGAAGGTGTGTGAGGTGGCACTTCTACTTGTGTTAACTGTGTGCGTGTCTGTGTCTGTGTGTCCTTTCTGCAGCTCGTCCTGTACGATGGCAAGACTGGAGAGCTGAAGGGCTTGCTGGGCGAGGAGAAGGCCCACGGCGGAGGCATCTACGCTGTGAGTCCATCTCCATCCATCTCCTCTCCACTAATTGGAAACCTCGCAAGCATTTGTCTCACTGTAACCACCGCCGCCTCCTTACCCGACACACACAGGTTAGCTGGAGCCCAGACAGCACCCAGCTGATCTCGGCCTCGGGAGATAAAACGGTGAAGCTGTGGGACGTGGCCTCCGGCAGCAGTGTGACCACCTTCTCCATGGGCGCTGAGGTGACTCACCAGCAGCTGGGCTGCCTGTGGCAGAAGGACCATCTCATCTCCATCTCACTGTCTGGATACATCAGCTACCTGGACAAGAACAAGCCGGACTCCCCCATCCGCGTCATAAAGGTAAGAGGTCCGGGGTCACAGCCTTGAGTGGTACAACAGTGGCGCAAATACTTTGATAAGAAAATTTCCCTACAACTCCTAATAGTAGACAATATGTATAGACAATAATATATTTTTCAGCGATCCCTGAGGGAAACCCTGCAGGCCCTACTAATGGTATCTTAACTGAGAACACGTGTTCTGCTTGGGGACACCACAGTGATGTTTCTCTGGCTCATTTCGCAGTGATTTATGTGCCCTGGGATCAGTCGACAGCAGTGTAGGACACACAACGCACCAACAGAGGGCGCTGTGTTGCTTTGCTATGACTGACACCAGAAATCCCGCAGAGTGATAAAGCTATTATTGAATTAATCAGCAGCCGATGATGGATTGTAAGCGTCAGATTACATGTAGATGAGATACAGAGGCCTGTCACTCTACACCCTCCTCGCCAGGAAATGCACTTTCTTGCCACGGATGGGCAGCGCTCAGGAGAAATGTCTCCTCTGTTCCTCTTGCAGGGCCACAGCAAGTCCATCCAGTGTGTGACGGTCCACAAAGCTGATGGGCGAGCAAACATCTACTCAGGCAGTCACGATGGACACATCAATATCCTTTACCTACAGGAGGGGTGGGGGCCTTATCCCCTTCACACCCAGCAGCTTTTACGAGTGTGAGACGGACTCCATCTGTCCAAACGGTAACTGTTTTGCCACTTGGTGTTCACTCCTTAACCCCGCCCCCCCCCTCACATTACTGGGACGCGGAGACGGGTGAGAACGACGAGATGGTTGGGAAGGGACACACCAACCAGGTGAGCAAGATGGTGGTGGACGACGCCGATCAGCTGGTGACGTGCAGCATGGACGACACCGTGCGATTCACCGACCTCGCCAAGCGGGAGTACAGGTGGGCCACCGCCGTGCCGAATAGGAGCAGAGTCAAGAGTGGCCTCTCTCGTCAGCTATCTGCGAGAAGATAGATGTTGCTTCTCTCCCGGGTGGTCATGGGTAATAATGACTAGGGCTGGGTATTGACAAGAACCGTACGATTCAGGATTCAGGAATCTTTATTGTCTTTACAACAATTCACATTGTGTAACGAATATGAGTGGGCTCTGACTTCCGGCGCAATTTGATTAAATGCTTAGATTCAATTCAGTAAGAAGTAGAAATACACAAATAATAAATGGTGCCTGTTGGCAATTTTGGATTATTTATTTTCATTCCCTTAATAACACGTGGTATGTTACTTACTTCACAGTACCTTTTGAGCAATAAAACATCTAAAAATAAAGCATTAGCCGGCAGCATCATAACAACTCACTTGTGCATATGTCGTACAAAAGTAAAAAACTAGACATTTCGATAAGGGTGTTCGCAATGAAAATACAACAGACTCGCTTATCTTTTGAGCACGGACAGAGCTTGGCGGTAGTTTGCAGACAAAAGCGTTGTCTAGTTTGGTCTATTTCCAATCGACAGTTTCAGTTGTCGTAGCGTCGGCATGGTGTCAGTTAAAGTGGTTCCTGAAATTTGTCATGTTACTCTTGTTTCTAAATTGTGCCTGGCAAAAGTTACACACTACCTTGCTTTTGTATTGTATATTATTTTTACTATTTTTATTGTGAATTTTCTATTTTTATTTATTATTATTATTATTATTATTATTATTATTATTATTATTTTTAAATATATTATTATATGTTAATATGGGAATTTAAAGTGAGTCCAAACCAGAGGCGGAACTTAGGTGGGTGCGGGGGGGCAGCAATCCCCTGGCTCGGGCCCTGAGGGGGCCTGTCAACAACTCGGGGACGTCCGATGAAAGATACGTACAAGATGCTCTGCATAGTGTTTCCACTGATGAAACGATACGGAGGAATTGCTGAATCAATATCGAGTCGAGGGGGATAAATTGGATGTATTGATTATGAGATAGTTTTACCTACCCCTACTAATGACTGCTCATGTCTCCTCAGCTCCTCCGCTGTGGTTAAGATGGACTTCCAGCCCAGGTCTGTGTCTGTGGCTCCAGGGGGCCTGACGATGGCAGTCTGCATTGGCCAGGTGCTGGTGTCCTCTTGGTTTGCCTGTCTCTGTCCTGTCAGGTTTTGTCACTGTGCTCACTTTGGCGTGTTTTTAGGTGGTCCTGCTGAAGGACAAGAAGAAGGTTTTCACACTGGAGAACCTGGACTATGAGCCCACAGTTGGAGCTCTGCACCCAGGAGGCAGCATCGCTGCAGTTGGAGGAGCAGTAAGTCGTTCGCCTCGGCGTCCTTTCCTTTGTAGGCTGCACCATTGGCCGCTAGTCCTCATAGTCTCTCCTCCACCTCCTTTTCCTCTTCAGGACCACAAGGTCCACATTTACTCCATCCAGGGCAACACCCTAAAAGATGAGGGTCAGAGTACAGAGGTCAAAGGCTCGGTCATCGAGATGGCCTACTCCCATGACGGAGCCTACCTTGCTGTCATCGACGAACAAAGGGTGGTCACAGTCCTGACTGTGGCCGACGGCCACTCGGTATGCGCACACACACACACACACTTGTGAAGTTAGACCTGTTGCCTTGTATGTTGTTTCTGACTGAAAGAAAGCCTCTACACCCCCTCTTGAAGTTGGATTTACCTGAGCCTCCGCTTCGTCTTCTGTCCCTATTTATCTTCCTCCATAGGTCAGAAACGAGTTTTACGGGCATTACGCTAAACCAGTGGCCATCGCCTGGTCTCCAAATAACGAGCATCTGGCCAGCAGCGGCATGGATATGATGGTCTTCATCTGGACACTGAGCGACCCAGACAAAAGGATCAAGCTGCCAGGTAGGGTTTCCTCCTTTGCTCGTCACTGTGCTCCAGATCCTGGTGGGTTTGACCTTTGACGTCCCCTCCCTTCCTCAACACCGTTTTGTAGACACCCACCGCCTGCACCATGTGTCGGGCCTGGCCTGGATCGACCAGAACACCTTAGTCACCACGGCCCATGATGCCTGCGTCAAGCAGTGGACGGTGAAGTTCTGAGCGGAGGGCAAGTGACTACGGCTCCATCCACCAAGGACTACTTAAGACACCGACCTCTCTGCTCCCCCACCCTCCACGGCCGTCTCTGCTTCATCCAAACACCTCCCAGGAGAAACGTCTGCCGGCTGAACACCGTAACCGTGGTGCTCTCACATCTCTGTGCTTTATGGAACCAGAACATAATACCTGTCAGCTCGACATTCCATTGCTAGCCGAACCTCTCTTCTCTTATGGTGTGTGTGTTTGGTCTCGAGGCCAGCTTCCCAACGGGCGAATGCCGTTTGTCGCAGCGTCCAAACGGGCGAATCCCGTTTTGTGCGTTCCTGAAGAAGAGAGAGAAGTTCTCAGTCCCAGTGGCATCAGCTCTTCACCTCTTTCCTTTTTCTTGTCTTTTCAGCCAGGCTGAAATGGAATTGTTTTACAGGGGATGTGTGCGCGTGTGCGTGTGTGTGTTTTTTGCTTTCCCTTTTCCTTTGGTCTTTCGTAAGGATTTGAGCAAAACAATAGGAAAAGTAAAGAAGGTGCACCTGCTGTGTTTCCTTGGGTCCCACTGTTTCTCACACCATTTCTCTTTTTTTTCACACGTCTTTATGCATTTACTTCCTCAAGATGGAAGTCATTAATAATAACAATAAAAAAAACTTTTTATGCATTTTCTTCACTTAATGTCGATTTCCAAGTACTTCACTGTTCTAATTTTAACAAGCCCTTCCAAAATGATACGAGTTCAGGGAAAATCGAGGTGGTCTTTGAAGCACCAAGTAAGAGCAAAAACGTTTTTTCATAGAATGGCAAGACTTGAAACCTGAAAATGAGCATGACTTTTCATCCAAAGAGATTCACTGTATACATTATCTGATGAAACAGAATTTGTATGTATATGTATTCACATTGCATTTTACACATACATATGTAATCTAACCACCCCCTTCTCCCACCCACCAGTAAGCATGGGTTCGGGTCAACAGGAACCCAGTTAACCTAAATTGTTTGCACACATCACCAGTAGCGCAGATGGGTAAAGATCATGAATTGATATAAAGGCTGCTGCGCCACATGCTCGGAGTCATCCCCCCGCCCACCTTGCTGTTTTATCTTTTCACTCTTATCGCGAAGGCCTGATGTTTGCAGACCATATGGAAATCCAATGTGTAGTCAAAGCCAGGAAATGACAACAAACCAGGGTCAAATGCGGACAGCAACTGTCATGCACAATCGATTGATTTAGAAATGTGATCGTGTGCTAATCCACCTACCCATGCAGTACTAATTGTGCTCCCAGCAGTACACGTAATAGGGATAGTGGTAATGCGACATGTGCGTCCAGTAGACAAGCTCTGTTGGTGTTAGCCACAAGGGCCACTACTGCTACTTGTACTAGCTTTACCAATGCCACTACTAGTAATAATACTTGTAGTAGTTGTCTTGCCATAAAGGGACACATGCACATCCTCCTCCAGCTGAGCCACTTGCTTGTGGGGCCGATCTCAAATTCGCAGGGGGTTCATATTTTGGAGGTTGCTTTGCCTGAGTAACTCTAAACCCAGGGAAAATAGTGGCATTTCAAAGCATTTCCGACTGAGCAGGCTTTGTGTTGGAATTCAGTCAAACCGTCCTGGAGAAGTTGTATGCTGCATTGTGTATGAGGCAGTATTTGGAAAGCAGCGCTGAACAGCCAATGTCACTCTACGCTAGACTTAGGACCAAGTTTGTCGGGTTTTCGCGTGAGGGCATCGAAGTGTTATGGTCACAAACAAGAAAAAAAACTTTTACCGTAATTTTCCCTGCAGGAAGTACCGTAAATAAGGAAGTAAGTGCCATCATTGAGATGCTGAGTCATGAAAGACCTTCACCGACTTATCTTTTGTCTCAATGCCAGTCTAGGGTCATGAGACATTGACTGTCCTTTTCTCTAGTCAATACAAACCCTCCTGTCCGATCAGCCCCATCCTGACTGTGGTCACATGGGCCATTCTTATTGGTAGCACATTTCTGTACAGCAGAGTGATGTTCACTCTTGTTTTTCTACACTTAACAGTAGGGAAACCCGCAGCAAAACATATTTTGTTTTTGTTTCGTCACACTTGTACCTCAGCATGCGAGGAAGAAAATGACAACAAGCAATTACTGGGAGGGTGATTTAGTTCCTTGTGGGGTTGGAGGAGGAGTTGTGCGCAAAGAGATATTCGGACCAGTTGGCGTTTGTGGCTCTGGTAGTGCCAGGTGAGTGTCACACCAACATTTTTGACAAGAAAACATTTGAATAGTGATGTAGTCTGCATTTTTTGAACTGAGAGTGTGTTTAATGTGTATGTGTGTGTGCACCTTTGTGTTTCTGAATACATGTGTATGTATTTGTATTTGTGGCTCGCTTGAAGGGAGGAGGAGCAAATCTGTAACAAACCACACCACGGCACAGTCATGGAGGAAAGAAAACAACCACACTAACTACCACAGCAGGAGAGGGTGGACCAACGTCCTGCTAGCTCTGATTAAGTATGGCTGTCGACTGGACTGCTTCATTCAGTTTCTCAGAGGCTTTATTTAGTTGGTGTTTAAATCGTTTTAGAGAACAGGAGAAGTTAGCAGACACAGAGTGCAGTGCGATTCCTCTTACCCGTCATCAGCCTGACCTGAAAACGCACGCATCTAACCAGGGATTCTTCTCGGTATCAAGCCCTCAGATAATTAGAATTCCTGGGAGTGTTAGTGGAGATGGTGTGAGGGATCAGTCAGCGCGAGGGACAGAAAATAAAGGTCAGAGAGGAGGGACGTCCGCTCACAGAGACGCTCCACGGCAACACAGTGATACCCACCTCAGTGAGTTTTCATGGAGGTTTGACCTCCAGGCGCTGCCGGGGGAGGACGAGAAGGAGAGAGGAGGGACTGACAGGTGTGTGTACCGCTCACTGTCACTGCCTAGCTTACGCCTCAAAACTCTCCAAAGAGACAGCAGACAGTTCCAGAGAGCAGTCCTCGTCTTTTGGAGGAAACTTTTAGACTGCAAATTCAAAATTCTTTGCTTGATCAGCCGGCCGTGCAGCAGCAATAGAGAGGGAGAGGGAGAGGGAGAGGGGGCCGTTGTTTTATTTTTCATTCTGAGCCACAGTTCTCTTTCCCTCTGTTTTATGACCTGTCCTTCTTTTGGACCAGGGGTGGGAAAACATTTGGGCTGTCATGGTGGAGATACTTTAAGTTTACTGTCTAGTGGAGAGTCCAGGTATTGCATGGCAAAAATGCAGGCTGTGTTTGAGATCATGTTGAAACTACTTGAAGGACAGTTTGTACATATAAAGGGGAGCAAAACACGTAGTCGTCCCACCCAAATAAGCCAGATGCCTCTGTGATCAGCTGATTAGCTGTGAAGACTTATTGTTATCATCGTCACACCCTCTATTTTTTTTCCTTTCCCCGAGTAAAACACCGTGAAGTTATTCTCTTTCTGTCGCGAGACATCGGAGAGAAGCGGCGGAGGCGTGTGTGTGCAATCAGTCACACGCCACTCTTATCACATGAGTACTAACCATGTTACTACTAACCATGTTAGTACCATGTGATATGCTGATTTGTTTATTATGTGCGTGTAATCACTTTGTCGGCACTGGACGTGACAGTCCGGATGTTGGAATTGTAGACTTTGGAATTGTGGACGAATCCAGTGACGCGAGAATGAGAAAGCTCCAACAATCCAAAGTGAATCGTCACTGTTGACAGCTGTGCCCACTCGCGTCAGTGCATGCGTCTGTCTATCTGTGTGTGTGAGTGTGTGTGTCGGTCAGTGTTAAATATGTTAATATTTACCATGGCCACTGATAAAGAAACAGCCCACGAAGGAAGCAGCAACAACAGCAAGGTGAGGAGCGTGTATGTGTCTGTGTAAGTGCGTCTATTAGATGTCTTTTGTTTTGGGGAGTATAGATGCATTTCATGTATTTAGTAATTCAATGTTGTGGTGCAAAAATTGAGCAAAACAAAGCAATCTTACCATACGTCTACGTGGGGGGGTTGTTTTCTCCGTAACAGCACCATGAGAAACCTCCTCCTGTTACATTCAGATGGAGACAGACAGGGGACGTCCCACTGTGTGTGTGTTGGTAGCTAACCAGCCTGGTTTTCATTACAGGACTGTATCTCTTTCTCATAGCGCTGACTTCACACATGCGCTCTCTCTCTCTCTCTCTCTCTCACACACACACACACAGACACACACACACACACTCACACTCACAAAACTTTAGTTTAATCCCTCAGCCCACCACTCTGGGCTGAAGCCCTCGTGCTCGCGGTCGGATCATTACTTGCTGGAATTCACGGGAAGATGACGCATATCAAGCCAAGGCAGAAGAATGCAGCAGGTCTGAAGAGAGCTAGTAGTCAGGGGTGAGCGAGGCACCTTTGCAGGGACACAGAGGGGCGGGGGGGGAGAGGTGAGCC
>OMPJ01010981.1:573-11285 GCA_900312935.1 Carapus acus
GTACTGCTACTTCCGGTAGCAACAGTTCGTCTGAAGCATCAAAACCGAACCAGTTCCATATGATTGAATTAGTTGTGCCTTTCTTTGGGAGTAGTTCTTGTTTACATGCTGCCGCTGCCATGTTGTTTGTAATTGTGTTGCGCGTAGGAGGGGGCGGGCTCACATTGCGCTACGGAAACCCACAAGAAACGGAACGCGAAACATGTCGAAAAACTCGAGTTTGCAAAATAAAAATCGATTTTTGCTCCAAATTCGATAAATCGATTAAATCGATTTTTTGCCCAGCCCTACTACAATCCTCAGCTGAGTGAAGGCTATACCAGTATGTATGGCAAGTCAGCACGAAATTCAGCCAGCATTCTAGGGGCAAAGAGAAGAAACTGCAGGTGTTAACCTAATGGAATTTTTTGGGCCAATTCAGGGAGCACTTAACAAGAACAAGTGGTGCGCAAGTCCTGAACTAATCCCTCAAAGCTTCATTTAGTGACAAAAGATTCTTCATCTTTTGAATTGTTCATCCCTTTTACAGCTTAAAAACTAACTGCAAAGAAGAGATCAAACAAACAACATGCTGCTATCGTCATTGTTCCTAGTTTACATTTCCCACTTCCCTGCTATGTGCTGTGAATGACTCAGTCACTGAGATACTCACTCACCCCCAACCTACACTTTCTGCCAACAGCCGATTATAGAGACAAGAATTGGTATCACATGACGATGGGAGAAAACAAAAAAATATGACTACTATCAAAATCAGCCGAGGCGGTTTTGAAAATCAGTTAACAAGTCATAAATCTACAGAGACAGTGCAGTGCAGGGGTCGGCAACCTGCAGCTCCAGAGCTGCATGTGGCTCTTTCAACCTCTTTCTGCAGCTTCCAGTGTCTTGAGAAAATAAATACATGGATGCTTTTCTGCATGTCTGGGAGAGGAGAGAGCCTTCATTTGCGGAGACCACGCATTAAGATCAGCAAGCACCTTCGCCCACTCCTGCTGACGGCTCATGGAACACAACGTTAAGACTGGTGCACTACTCATTGATGACATTATTTTACATTTAACACGTTGAAAAGAAAAGCTTGCAGCATTTTCTTTTCTGTGGAAAGCAGATCCGAATGGCTCTTTAGCTGTTAAAGGTTACAGTCCCTGGTGTAGCGTGTTGCGCAGTAGTACGGTGAGACCCCAGCTTATGCAATTCTAATTACTCAATGGTGCCCAGAATTGGCTAAAAAAGCCAAAGCATGTCTGACTGCAACTCATGTCAGGTTCAGTGCTAACTCGCTATGCTGATTGTCCCAATCTAGTGCCGACTGGGAAACTCTTTGCCAAACAGACATACTGTATATAAGCAAAATCAGGCCAAACTCTTGCACTACTACATGTTTTTGACTTGAAACACACACACAGACACACACAGTAAAAACATCACACTCATCACAATTCCTGCAGAACACAGGACTACTGAGTGCTCCGGGCAGAAATAGACAATTGGTATGGTCTGCTTTGGTCACAGAACTCCAGCTTCAGTTCTCACTAATGAACACCATGACTTTGTTATCCTCTGACAGGACTAATTTCTTTCAACGACATATACAATACTCTCTCATTCCCACACTCACTCTTTGATCTTCATGTACAACAAGCCAAACACTCTCACCTGATAACGGCTGTCATCATTATTCGAAATATGAGCATGTTTTATATGGGGAGGTAAGTGTGTCCTTAAAAGGTAAAAATCAAACTGGCACTCATTTGCCATACCTATGAGTTGGACTTGGGCTTCGTAGTTTCCACTAATAATGGTGTCGGTACTTGGTGTTTGACACCAATAGACGCCGGCATCAGATGACTGTGCTTCCTCTATCCTTAGCTCTGCCATGTTGTCCTGGAGCCTGACCACAGAGATGTCACCAGCAGCCACGCGGCTGCTCAGTGAAAAGTGGGAGAAGCCAGCATCAAAGGTGGAGATGATATTTATCTTCGGCTCACTGCCCTTGAATATCATCCACTCAAAATCCTGCAGGATGATGTTGTATCGTTATCTTCAATGACATAATTTTCAGCAACACCTTGGATAAGTCAGGGCACTTCTCTACTTACCTGCTCACGGTGTCCGCCATATTCGTTCACCTCACATGTGATGATGACCTGCTGACCCTCAACTCTGATTAATGGACCAGGAGACACAGTCACCACCCTGGCCGAGCAGCCACCTGGGGGAACACTGCTAAATTTAGGCGACTAGACATCATCATACACCTTGTCAAGCAACATTGGACATTTTTTAGACCTCACGAGTGAAATGTGCGGGGAACTGTCCTCTTTTATTGACTTCCAGATTTTAAACCAGATTACTGATATAGTGTTACTGCATATGTAGGTGCCATTGAAAAGCAGTTCAGGTTCAATGACGTATTGAAGGTAACTCGGTCATCATAAGATGGAAGTCTGGGGGAGAGGGGCAGTGACCTGGCCAGTCATTGCAGACCCGCCAACTCGAGGGCGTTGTGGTTAAGGGTCAAAACGCCCAGTGAAGGTTGGGGACCACCTGATGACCTCTCTTCAAGGCCAAGGCTTCATCCATTAGAAATGGGTGTATGTCAGCTTTGCAGATGTATTATGCATCAACATTCTAATTACAAAGTGAAAACCAAAGTCAAGCATAAATGCAAGTTCAATTGAGGAAAATCTACTCAATTCTTTTCAATCGACAAATGGGAGGCGAGCAAGACACTAAATCTTTCTTGCATGCAGATGACCTGACTTATGAAATACGTTTTGAGCAATCTGAAGGGAGTACAGCGGAGAGGATTAACAGGATAGGAGGTGTCTTAATTACAATTCTTATAATATGAGTTATCTTCTATTTAACCCAGACATTTATTTAACCTAGACACCTACTTCAAAACAGTTTGCTGATCAAACAGTTGGCTCAAGAAATCTTCATCATCATTGAATGGTTCCCTTTAACAGTGGGCCACAGCAGATCAACTTCTGCCACCTCCTTCTATCCTTTGAATCCTCCATTGAAACACCAACCAGTCTCTCCTGCCACTGTATCCATTAACCCTCCATGTTGTGTTTCTCTTTTTCCTCTACCTCGCAGCTCCATCCTTTCAACATCCTCTGTCCAATACATGCACAGGTTCTTCACTGCATGACTCAATCTTGCCTCACTGACCTCCAAACTGGATGACCATTGCTGTCCCTGATGTCCTCATCAGTCCAAAACCACAGCCTCTTCATCTTTGCCCGCTCATGCACAATCTCTCTTAGACAGACTCACTGTCTCAAATCCATTGCATTGCAAAAAAAAGACATTGCAGTTTTCACTAGAGTGTCACAAACGCACTAGTCTGGCTGTGGTTCTTCCATCAGAAATCAAACCTGACAATCAACTCATACCGTGTCACCATACATGCACTATATTCTTCGCCTCTGTTATGCGATATCCATTACTTTGCATGATTGATGCAAGACATCTAAAGTGATCCCTCTATGCTCCATCATATGTATCCATTTCTCAAGGTTTTCCTCCATCTGCATCCCCACTCCCTAAATATATATGACAGTCATCTGAAAACATCAATCTCCAGAGACTCCACGGTGACACGGTTGCCTGTCAACCTGTCAATTACTGTTGCAAACAAAAGAGTACTCAGAGCTGATCTGTGATGTAGCTGCAACTCTACCATGAACCCATCTGCCATGTCCTGCATCGCATTCACATACCTCTCTGCCATGTCTGTTGTCGTCATTCGGTGAGGATTAGCTCAAGAAAATGTTCATATTCTGTCAGTCTCAGGAGCATGGAAGTCTGAAAGGGAGTGGTAAACTGTCTAAAAATATCTTGTTGAAAATAATAATAATATAATAAAATAAAATAAAATAATAATGCAATAAAAATAATAATAATAAAAATAATAACAACAACAAGTAAGTTGTTAGACAGATTTCAGACTCCTCGTTGACTGATGCGATGTTGTTGCAAAAAATACATCAAAATGAGAAGTTACACTATTTAATGAAATCCCTCCTCCAAGTTCACAACCACCTGCGATCAGTTGAGCGCCATCCCCTATGAGCTACTGCTGTTCCAAATGAGAAGTGGCGGGTGATTTCTGCAACAGTTTTGAAGTTGGCTGTTATGCATTGGTGGGAGTTGGAAACCCCCGTTCTCACTCTTACAAAGTGACACACGATTTGGACTGACTACATCCAATGATTTTATTTAAATTTCAACTTCAAAGTCTGTTAAATTCTGTGGCGAGAAATTGTACTGGCTTTGTCCGTGTGAACTGTAGATGACACAACGGGTTGCACTGAGATTGCACCTGACAAAGACACACACACATGTACAATGAAAGCAAGGGGTGCTCAATGCGTCGATCACGATCAACCAATTGATGGCAAAAGTATTGTGGGTTGATGGCGTAACAGTAAAAAAACTAGACGTCACCCCTTCATCCATCCCCACTATGAAATTTGTCATTTCACTGACGTACGTCGCCCAATACATCATGCCAGCTTGTCGCTGCTTCCCTCCTCTAAAAAAAAAGATAGCTATAGCGGCTTCATTGACTGACAGGGCAGCCAGGAAGAATCAGATATGGAGACGGAACGTCTGGGCTAAACTTAACAGTGTACGCTACACTGAGCTTTACTGTGGCCTGTCACTACATGTACAAGTATATGCTACATATTAAGTCACAACATTGAGGAATCGAAAACTGTGACACTGTCTCTTAACTTGTACTAAATAGAAGGTGAGAGTTAGGAGCTTAAGACTGACATTCAGCGCTCAGCAGAAGTCCAGCACATGGTTAAGTAAAGGGATACATAGATAGAGATATTAACATATTGATAATATATCCCTCGACTTACGCCATATGTGGCCATTTACAATTTGTATGAACCAGTTGTATACTGCATACTGGTCTAGAGGGCCACACAGCTAGGATACCTTACACATCTAAGATAGAGGGCCAGCACTTGGAGATTGATTTTGATTCTTAAGGTTTGAGGGTTAAAGTTAAGGTTTTGGATTAAATTCGATTTTCAATTCTATACTATGCTTAGATTCAATTCAGTAAGACGTAGAAATATACAAATACTAAAAAGAGCCTATTGGCAGTTTTTCACAGCACCTTTGAACAATAAAACATCTGAAAATAAAACTTTCAGCAGGCAGCACCAGAACACTTGTGCATATGTAGTACAAAACATTAAAAAAAAAAAGACATTTCTGTATCAAGTAAAGTACATGTAACTAGAATAAAATGTATTTCCTCTTGCACATGTGATAAACCTCACTGTCATGTGTTTTGGAATTGGTATTGCATAGCGTGGTTCAAGAGTATATATCTTCTTGAAACCTTGATTTTCTACAACACTGTAGGGTGGAAGGTGTTTGCGAATGAATTCAGCCACAGACTCTGTTACCTTCGGAGCAGGGACAGAGCTTGGAGGTAGTTTCAGAAAAAAGCTTTGTCGAGTTGGGTCTGTTTGGGATCAACAGTGTTATCCGCGGGTTGTTGTAGAGCATCAGCATGGTGTCAGTTTAAGTGGTTCATCTAGATCGTTGTGTTTCTCTTAAACTTTAATTCTACCTGACACAAAATACACACTTCCTTACTTTTGTCGTGTTTGTGTGTTCCAGATTTATATAGGAATTGAAAGTGAGCCCAAACTTCTGATCTTTTTCAATCACTCACAATTTTCTTGTTGTTTGGATGCCTGCAGCTTACGCCCAACAAGATTCATAAGATGTTGCGCACAGCGTCCCCACTGGCTAGGAGGTGAATCAATTCAGAAGAATTGCTGAATCGAATCGAGGGGGGGTAATTACGATGCATCGATTAGTTGATATTTTCAGCAACTCCTGATACCGACTGTACCTTGTCTACGCCCTGGAAACTGCCATGTGTGTATATGGGTGTCTGTTCAAGTATCTGTGTATGTGTCGACTATAATGTCATCTTAGGGGAAATAATGTCTTTTTGCTGGATTTGCAAGGAGATGATGACATATCAACCATTCATTTTACCGCAACTTTAAAGAAATTTGCAACTTTTACTTTATTCTGAGGCATTAACATTCTTCCTACTTTCAGAGCCAATCTAACCCTGACCTAAAAAAATGTGTTAATGGTTAATGTTAATAGTTTAAGTTTATGTGTTATTCAGTCAGATTTATTATTTAGCAGATGAAGATGAAAGTGGTCTGCTTATCAGAAAAGACAGTAAGACAATACTGGTGGATATTGGTATGTGTACATATAGCGCAGCACTTAACACTCACTTTTTTCAGCATGACTTAATCCTGACAGACTCTGTCATTCACACAGAGGTATGGGAACGGTAATAACATATGCAAATGATTTGCAAAGAGAAAATCTCCATGCCTGACAATGACAAGCAAAAAGAGAAGTGACTACTGACACTGGTGAGAACACAGCTGCTCTTTGTTCCTTTTTCAACAGAGCTCCTCACTTCTGACAAATGTTTAAAAACAGACAGGTGAAATTCCACTCAATAATGGTTATCAAGAGAAATAATGACAGGTCCAAGTGAGGTTATGAGCCTGCAATTCTTAACTGGAAAAAATCAAAACCCTTAAATTCCCTTTTACCTCCAGAGGGAGTACATCTCTGGTTTTGACCTGTGCTAATTACTTCAGGAGCTGTGTGCTGCTAAAACAGGCGCCAAGAGAGAGGTGACAGATTCAGAATCAGAATAGGAGCCCTATACAATGAGTCTCTGAGCCTCTCTTTTCTCCAGTAGCCGGCAGTGACAGAACCCTCAGCTTGGGGTTTTTAAACCGCATCATTTGGTCTAATGGAAATATGTACAACACCTTGTCCCAAAATGAGTCGTTCAAACCTAATGATATATCTTAAGTAAAAATAAAGGTCACTGTGGTCACACTGCATTAATCAAGACGATCTCCTCAGCTTAATCAAGACGGGTGGTTGGCGACAATATTTTCGCAATTTGGCCACGACATGCTCCGACAAACCCCTGACACTGTGTCATCGAATCCAGGTTAAGAACCACTGTCTTAGGGACATAAAATAGTGGATGACCCGCAACTTTCTCTTGCTCAACGCAGATAAAATTTAAGTTATTGTTGTTGGTCTTGAGCATCTTAGAAACTCCTTGTGTAATGATATCACTACTTTGGTGGCTTTACCTTGGCCTCCAGCACCACCATAAAAAATCTAGGGGTTATAGATCAAGATTTGTCACTGAATGCCCACATTAAACAACTGTCCAGAACCCTCTTCTTTCACTTACTTAATATCGCTAAGGTTAGGCACAGGCTGTCGTTGAAAGATGCTGAAAAGTTAATTTGCATCCCTGTCCCATAAATGCACAGGTATGTTACTAAATTGGGCTTTTTCCCTGAAGTTTTGGCTTGTGCTTGATTAACCTGCAGTCGGCAGCCAGAACACCACCTGTGATGATGGACCTCCAAACATCTAGGTCCTGCTCCTACTGCTATGTATCCCTACACCCTCTGTCTTTCTCTCCTTCCCTCTCTCGTTCAACTCAACCGATCAAGGCAGTTGGCTGCACACCTGCAGCCTGCACCTGGACTGCCCGACGTTTCTTGGAATGAAAGTTTTTCCTCGCCATTGTTGCTAGTGGGGTCTCTGTTCATCCCATGGACCACAGGTATCAAACTCAAGGCCCGAGAGCCAAATGTCGTCCACTCAACCTTTTTATGTGGCCCCTGAGCGCTTGAGTGACTGTTTCTCCCTCATTTAAACATGCACTACGCACTACATACCTCAAAATGCTTGTGGATCATGTTATGTGGTTGCCATTGACATCTGGCCCTCTGAGGCTGACTGCCATGAGTCTGACACCCTACCATAGACCTTGACTGTTTACATGTTGAGGAGCACTACCTGCTCCATCTTGAAAAGCGCATTGAGATTCTGTTTTGAACTTCTGTTTGATTTGACGGTATACAAATTAAATTGACTTGACTTCGGTCAATTTTTTTTATGTAGCCAATTATGGGTTGGACGGATGGGTTCGATTGACGAAGAGTGTTACTTTCGACATTTGTGCCAACGTGTGAAAAATGCACATTGTTTTTGATACAGTCAAAAGAGTGGCCACTGATTTCGAAGGAAACCCATACCTGCGTCGATACAATATGTGGTTAACGAGCTCTCACAATACAAAACTGCATTGAAAGAAATACCAATTCCTGGTGTATTCCCACCGCAACTCATATAATCTCAACTAAAACTTATTTGGAAAAATAAAGGTGTGACATCTGATCTACAAAACGATTCGGCACAGCGACAGACACAATTTATCGACGGCTACTTTGCGAAAACAGATGAGCTGCTTCAGATGAGCTGCTTCAGACGAGCTGCTTCAGACGAGCCGCCTACTACCACATCAACAGAAAGTAAACTGTTCGATTAAGTTGACTTCCGTATAATTTATTCAGTTCGTAAGGAATTACATTGTGATTTTAGTTGGTTCGGCGAATGCATCGGTATATGTTAATCATTATAATAGCTTTTTAATTCATAATTGCAATGTATCAGTGCCAGGTTCTCCATCTGAGTCTGCATGTAGTATCGCGCCTGTATTAACACCGACGCAGAAAACACTTCTTACCAAGTAGTAACAGTAGTCCAAGCAGAAACGTGACGGGATAAATATCCATTTTGTCTTTGTCCCTTCCAACCGATTTTATTCTCTATCTCTGCGCAGTTTCTTTGTCGTGAGAGGAGTTGTGCAGGTCCTCTCCCGCCACTCACGAGGCAATCCCGTTTTACTCTTGCTTGTCGAGCTGACCTGGCCGCCGAATACAACGTCGAGTACACCCCGCAGGTTCCCGATCCAGAAAGATCTCAATCCGAATCTAGTCACGGAGGTGACGAAACGCTAACTGACACCGAAATAATTTAAGGTGGGAACATGGTTGAAACGTGCAAAGAGCGTACACTACGGAAGGGAGGCATAGGACTGGTAGGGAGAGCGGCCGGAAGTTAGTTGATGGTCTGGGGGGAGCGATACAGTCTTGTCCCAGGTAGAGGAGCGAGGGAGGGGCAGAGAGGGAGGAGGCGGGAGAGACAGTCAGGACACGGCAGTACAGCCGGGAAAGTCAGAGAGCGTATATGGGCAATAATGGGGTTCTTTGGTTATCGCATTTTCTATATCTATGATCGTTTAATTGTGGTATATACGAATCGTATTAATCATATCATATCACATCACATCGAAATATTTAGCTTTGGTTGATTCGATTATATTTGAACGATTTTTCAGAAGATTTGGTAATGGTAACGATTATGAAAGAAATATCAGAAAACTATCAAAAAAAGGTGTGATGTCGGTGTGGTCTGGTCTGACCCGGTCTTGTATGTCGTATCAAAAGTCCAAAGAACTGAGTAAAAGAGGGGAGTTTTGCTTTCCAAGGATCATGGGTCAGGTAGCAAACTCTTCCAATAGACCACATGTTTCCGTTTTGTTTTACCCTTGACAGACTGTACCGTGTCATGTTTTGTTCTGGAGGAAACATTTGAGTTTCCACATAGATTCGTTTCATAAATACTCCTAAAAATATTTTTAAGCACAAAAAAAATCTGTGGATGAATGGCAAAACAGCAATATGAAATTCAAAGTGTTTTTTACACGATTTATCATTTTCTGCCTATCTTGAATTAAGGCACTACTGTTGGATGTAGATAAGATTGACCCCAGAGCTGGGTCAAGCCCACTGGCCCGAAAGTATGTGGCATGTGCGACATCTGGTGGATAAAAGTTTCGACTTTTTTTAAGCACTACAAAGGAGAGTTTTTAAGGTTAGGGTTTTAATTAAGTTTATAATCGTCAAAATTTGTAATCATGTTTCATGTCCCTATGATTTGATCTCAGGGTTGCAGATCATCTGTGAATGAAAATATATCTGTCATTGAAACCTTGAAGTAATTCTCTACGCATGCTTTATAGAATTGTGTCCATATTTCATATTCATATTTCGACTGAATTTAACTTTTTCAACTGAACACTCAGATTTTGTACTCACATTCATCACATTCATAATTTTACTTGTGCGATTATTGCAGCCATAGCGAGGGGTCGCGGCTCCCCGTGGATCGTCATCCTCACAAATACACGACGGAGACGGCAAATGGTGTGGAGGCAAAAGCGAGGCTGCAGGGCGGGCGTATTAGCGAGGCCACGGACACACGAGGCTATTGAGGCTTATTACACGGCTTGTGTGAATGCTAGGTTCTGATTGGCCGTTATCGGTCACGTGAGTGGTCATTATTTTCGTTTATTACACGGCTTGTGTGAATGCTTGGTTCTGATTGGCCGATATTGGTCACGTGAGCGGTCATTATTTTCGTATAATGACCGCTCGACTATCAATAACGGACCGCTGCGAAATCAAAGACTCAGAGTTGAACTTCCTGCATTCATATCAATCCGGGCCAAAGCGTCTAGTTCCACTCTGGACTGTTTACGTACTGTTGCCGCGTCATGCTTCGTCACGGAGCAAACATGAGCAGATTAAAAATTATTTTCAACATATTTGGGAAGCATGAAACTTTCGATGCGTGGGTAAGTATGATACGTGTATTTCAAGCTGCGGCGACAAACACACGTCGGAAGAAGTGACAGAAGCGCGAATGTAAAAGCAGAGTACCTGAAGCCGTTACGGCCCTATTTTCTCGCGGAG
>OMPJ01010982.1:0-10350 GCA_900312935.1 Carapus acus
AAAATGGCACAAACATACATAAGTGCCATAATCTCATCTATGCATCAGATACATGATGCATCACACACACACACACACGCAGGAATACACACCCCAGAATAAAGGTTAAGGGGTCAAGCCCCGCAGGATGTGTGTGTAGATGGCGTTTCCGCCCAGATCCATCAGATCTGCTCTGGTTCTTCATCACGTCTCGTGCTCACATGCCAGGTCTGCTTTGGATCGCTGCATCGTGTCCTATAGCGGCTGAGAGGGCCTGAATGTACGTTTGTGTGTGTGTGTGTGTGTGTGAGTATGTGTGTGTGTGTGCGTGTGTGCGTGTGTGTGAGTGACATGTTGCACTGTGCATTATTGGGCACATCTGGAGCACAAGACTGTAAAGCTTCTGGATTTATTTTCTTTGTAAATGTAGATAAAAGTTCACCATATATTTTCTGACGGTAGTAATATTATGAATACACCTTGAATAACAAAGCAAATGCAGGCTGAATGTAACGTGATTTGTGTGTAGTATTGCATCAAGAGCCTTTGCTTAGGTGAAGCAGCCTATGTGTGTATCATATTATATAATATGTGTAATGTCTTGTACAGTGAGAAGTGATTTTTGAATGAAATTGTGTTTTCTTTTGTGTGGTGATATTGCAATGTTTTTGTGCTGAATATTTTTAAGTTTCTTATTAAAACATTGTGAAACATCAGTACTCTTGAATACATGTCAGTTTAACATTGGTTCTTACTGTAAAACTACTCAGATTGAATTGTTACAAGGCCCCCCTAAACCACACACACACACACACACACACACCAACAGCTGAATACAATCTGCCAATCAACTCAATACTGTTTTATCCAAAAAGACAAAACTGTCATCTAAGTACTTTGAAAATATTTCTAATAGTTGTTCCCCCTAAAAAAATTTAGCAAAAAAATTTTTAGCAACTCAAAACATTGAAAGAGGAAAGAAATAGCGGGTAGATCATATTTCTTTGACCCAAATCAGCCGTAATGATTCTTCACCTGCTGTGCGGCTCTGACCTCTGATTGGTCAATCTACACTGTCAATCTTCATTGCCGCCGCGCGCGGAGATGTCACTCACCCGGTAACAAGGCGCGTGCATCCGCGTTATTGTCAGATGAGGGGCCTCGCGAGCAGCATGAATGCGCCATATTTGCGCATAATTGCGCAGCATTTGCGCATATAAAGAGGCCCAATGGCGCAACGTGAGGCCGCAGGCACAGTGTGTGTTCTGGTCCGGAGTCACAGGACCGTTAGAAACTTACTTCACCTTGGCAACCTTTGCTACAGATCAATTCCAAATCGTTGTGACCTTGCATGGACGTCTTGATTGTGTTGTTGTTGTTCCTCTGCCTCCAAAACAGAATTAGAAGTGGTGCAGAAATGAGAAATGATCACTGTTGTTACATTTGTGCAATAACTGAACAATAAAGAATGAGGATTTCAATTAGACTTTGGTCCAAACTAATAAAAAATTAAAAATAAAGGAGGTATACTACCACAAAGAGACAACAAAACAAAAACAAAACATAAAAGCAGCCACAACACTATACAGAGGGGTTTCATTGGCGCATCAAAGAAATGGAGATCAGGTGACCATTAGCTGCATTAGATTCCTTATTATAACATTTAAATAACTCCTACTTTTACTAAGATTCGAGTGGAACATTTCTACTGGCATGATGTCACAAAGTAGGTTTTATGGTATTTCTTCCCTTTTTTTTTTTAACTCAAACATTGTGCGTAAAGCTTTGCGATCGTTTAGCTCCGGTTTGCCTTCTAATGGAAGCTAATTGTGACTGTTTAGGGGAACGCAAAATATGCAGGGAAATTTGCAAATGAAAAAAAATCACCTGCAGGGAAGAATGAGACAGCAGTGCTGAGATAACGCATTAAAAACATTTATTATCGATACGTCCATCATGTACAAAACATCTGCAGTGTAAACACCAAAACAAGGTCAAAGGTTTCACAGAGGTTTGAGTAGAACAGGCTCGCACGGCTCCTGTACAAAAGCTCCTTTTATACATGATACATCCACCCCCATAAGCCCCGCCCCCACCCATGGCACAACAAAGCGATTCATCCAGATAAAAAACATCGAAAGCATTAAAAAAAAGAAAAAAAGAAAAAAATACCACAATGTCTTTTCTCAGTGGAGAGAAATTAATAATGAAGTTAAACCATTGCATGGCACTTTTTTTCTTTTTTAACGTCCTTTTCCTCATGTTATCCAATAACATTCAAAGGAAAGTAGCGATGGGTCACAATGGGGGTCAGAGGGTAAGTACGGTGGCCCTGAGGGGCCAAATATGAAAAAGATATCAAATGTCTCAGAGAGGACTTGCAGTAAAATCAAAGTAGATTTTTGTTCCTCCAACTACTATTTTTCTTTGTTTGTTTATTGAAAAGTCTTGATACTGGTATGTAAAATATTGGTTTTCTCCCAATGTCTGTTGAGATATTTATCACTTATTTTAGTTTTTGCCACTCATTTAGTTGGGAATTGTGAATTAATGACTTTTGAGTTATTTGACTGTAAGCCAATTAAAAATGACTGAATAATTATACCCAACATAATAATAATAATAGTAATATAATAATAATAATAATAATAATAATAATAATAATAATAATAATAATAATAAAACAACTACATATCTTTATTTAAATGTAATCACTCTGTACCTCAGGCCACCTCTTTCCCCCCACCCCACCCCATCTCCACCCACTCGTGGCTGTACACACACTTCACAGTTGAACTTAGATATGCGTAGATATTTAAACTCAGTAAACAAAGAGCAGAGCTGGAATTTCAGCTCCTGGGCGACGCTCCTCTCTGATGTGCTGCTCCTTAAACACAGAGCCGACAGGTTACACAGGCGCATGCAAAGGCCCACAGGAGAGTACAGGAGAGTACAGGCGAGTACGGGCGAGTACAAGAGAGTACACGGGCCTCACAGCAGTGAGGCGAAGGTCAACAAGCACAGGAGAAGTATTCAATCACTGCTACTGTATAGTCACACGGAAGCAAAGACCAACACCACAGAGAAGCTGCAGCGGCGGTGGGACACACCATCGCAAGCGAGCACGCACACACACACACACACATACGCACACACACGTAAAAACACTTTTTCTAGCTACGTCGTATTCAATAATTGATTTCAAATGCAACCTCCTCTCACAATAGTAGCATCTCAGCATGACATCAAGATCGTACTGGCGGCATAATAAGGCTCCAGATTCCACGCCAATGCCCATCGAGTTGCAGCCTTTGTAATTATGTCATCAATGTTAGCGAGGAGGCTTGAACAAGATTGTCGTCATGGCCGACGCTTTCCCCCGAAAACGAAATGCGGTCAGGATGAAGCCCAATTTGTGAAAAAAAAAAAAAAACACCATCATATCATCTTTGTGAATATTTGAGGGCTGATGGTCTACAAAATTGTATTTTTATATCAATTTGCATGCCATTGATAGACAGTCATTCATGCCTCATTCCATGTACAATCATCAACTAACCACTAGAGGGCAGCATGGACCGTATATGAGCCTGACAGCCCTCGAACCAACACAGGACCTAGAGGACAATTATCTTGATTAGAAACAACTGAGTCCGGCCTGATCTTTAGGTTTGAATTAGATTAAGGAGTGGCAGGTGTGAGCGATCTAGTAGCTGCCTGTTTCTTTTCCTGGCAAACGCAGGCAGAGTTTGTTTGCTATGCTATTGTGTGTAATAAAATCTCAAATAATCACAGTTACTTAGTTTTTGCATGTTTAACAGAGAATAGATACAAATTCATCCCAGTGCGTGAATTGTCTTCCCAAATGCCCAGAATTTCTTGTGAATAAACACAGAAAAAAACAAAACATGAGGCTGCACACTGTGCTGGGGTGTGAGACTGGTGAGAATCATAGATTTAGGGAAAAACAATATTGCAATGCTATGAAAACAAAAGCATCGCTGTGCTCTTATTTTGAAAAATGAGGAAATAACAATCGACAATTGTGCGATTTAGCAAAAGTAAAAGTTGTGATCTAAAATGAAATTTGGGCAAATCTATGGAACTGATGAAAAATGATAGAGACTACTTGTCAATAATCTTTTGGCTGTTTGTTGATTTCTCAGCACTCCCAAAGAACTTTGCAGTGGCATTAAGAGAGCAGATATCATTCGTTTGTTTTGTGCTTAAAGGCACTTTGGGAGATGCAGAGAGGATGATTCATTGGAGGGGGAGAAAAGGAGAAATCAGCTGTGATATTAGCTGCAAGAGAAACAGGGCCACAGCAAATCTCTCCTCTTTGGAACGGGATAACCAAACCCGTGCAAAGCTCTGCCACCATCAGAGCCGGGAGGAGACAGCCTCACTATTGCAGACCCATGTTTCACTTTTTGGTCAGTTTGGATTTGTTGGCACTGACCTGTTGATCAAAAAAAGGAAAGCCAAAGGAAGATGGGAACAGAGACCAAACGGGCGGCAGACGTGAAGTGGTGCGGTCGATTGGACTCCAGGTTCAGAGCCAGCAGTGCATTTTCTTTGACATTTTCTGTACTATCGGCTGATTTTAACAGTTCTCTACGATTCCCCATTCATTTATCCCCCAAACCCAAATAAGTCCGTCTGGGAGGCCGAGAAGTGACATGTCCCGCCGAGGGATGGAGGGCCGAAGCCTCCCTTTTCTGCTCTTTCTCCTCTTTACACCTCTTCCACTACGTCTCCACGTGCACTCTGTCACAGTTTCTGCAGTAAATCACAGCTCACACACAAACACACACACACAGGCGATGCTGCAGTGTGTTTCCGGAATGAATCCAAGTCTTTTTCCTGACTGAGGCCCGACTGGCAGGACTTCAACCCCGCTGACCCTCAGCTTGACCTGTAACACTGATCACCCACAATTTAGTGATTCTACTCACCAAAAACGTTTTTGTATCTATTTACAAAAGGCTGCCCGCTCTGATATGATGGTCAAAGGTCACATGTGAAGTTTTTGGCCCGTAGAAGCTCTGTTGGATGATGTTTGGAATAATTATTATCGAAATTTGAGTCACAGTCTGAATGTCTTGAGACAAATATCTGATTACCTTAAGAATTAGTGATTCTTTAAGAAAAAAAACAAGCTAAAATATCAACGTGAGCGGTGTCATGACCTTTCTCGAGGCCTGACGCAGTCAAAATATATATCAATGATATATTTCAATAAATATTTGTCAATAAATATAGATAATATGTGTAATATTTTGAGTAAGAGCATCCAAGCTTTCAGATCCATGTGGCGTTCAAGTCATGGAGGTTCAAATGAACATGGCAGTGATGCCTGGAAAGAGCTTTTACAGGAGTGTTGTCATGGCAACATGAAGCCCTCTCTCTCTCTCTTTCTCTGTCTCATTTTTCTCATTCACTCAAACTGACCAGGTGAGGCTGGTTTGCTTGATGAATCGCCCAACTTGTCTGTATTTACGTCACAGGGGCGTCCTGCAGTCCCGCAAATCAACAGATGATGGCAGCAGCAGCCGACTGAAGACTGGCCTCAGCTGATGAGAGTTGAGGCTGATTGGAAACCTTCAAGTTAAGCAGCTGCGCGGATGCTTGATGAGGTAGGAGATGATTTTTAGCCGAACCAGCTGGTGGCTGAGCTCAAGGGGACTTTGATGAAGGGATGGAACTAAAATCGAAAACCTGTCGTCTCGTCAGTGATAATGAATGTCAGATTGGGGGTAGGATTTCATTTTAGGCACAAAAAGAGTATTTTTTTCCCTCCTGGAACAGTTCTGTGGCTGGAGGACGGACACAAAACGCACAAAATTTCTTGAAATTACCCACAGGAGAATCTCGTAAAGTGGGTTCGGCACCAGATGTGTTGTTTCTTGGGGGACTTGGACCGGCTGGGTCACACTAAAGGGGGATCTGGGCCGGGTTTGGCCTCGGCCCCGCCCACCTTGGCCCCGCTGGGGTCCAGCTGGGTCTCCATGACGGTGGTGTCGGTGTAGGGGTTGGGGTAGGGGTTGAGGAAGGGGTTGGTGAGGCGGGTCATGGGGATGTCGGTGGGCGCCGGCTTGGGGTGGAGGTGGTCCGGGTCGTGGTTGTCGTGGTGGTGATGGCGGTCGTTCAGGTGGCCGGCGTCTCGGCCTGCAGGCTGGACATGCGGATCTGCGAGCTGCTCTTGCTGAGGATGGACAGCTGCGTCCCCCCGTTCACCCCACTGCTCGCCAGCGAAGGATGCCGGTGCTTCACGTCCACAGCAAAGTACCTGTTCACCGTCCAGCTGCGCCATTTCCTCTTGATCTCCGATTGCACCTTGAGGGATATACTTCACAAGGTCATTATTAATGGACCTCGCTGGAAAAGGACCAGCTCACCTGCTAGCGCGACTCAGACGTGGTGGCGTGTGGGTGTTGGTGGATCTCCGACAGGTCTGTGAACGGGGGGCCTCGTTCTAAAGGACTTTGCACCAGATTGGCTTGGTTCTAGACGTCTCACACAATTTTCTTCATAGTTTGGCCGAGGATGCGACTTATATTCAGATGCGACTTGTGCTTAACTATGTCAGCATATGTACTTTCACATGCTCCTGTTTCTCTCAGTTCTATTGTTATTAGAACTTGCCTTTCCAGAAGAAACGTCTGTTCTCCAAGAAATGTCTGTTCTCCAAGCCACCAATTTTCTTTTGAACGTTTGGGTCCGTTCTACTTATTGGACCTTTAACTCTAGAGCAGTGGTTCTTAACCATGGTGGAAGTACTTAACCCCATTAATTTCATCTGCACCTTCACCAAATCCTTTTTGATTGGGAAAAATAGATAGTGATTTTTTTTCACATTGAAAATACAACATACTATCAGGACGGTCACAAGTCGAGTACTGATTACCCCCAAATGCCCTGCAGCACAGATACGCCAAGTGATGAAGCGTGACCACCTGCAGCCAATGATGGCCAAGCAGGCGTGTCATCATCGATGATATGAGTCAGGTGTGTGTCTTGACCTCCTCCGAACCCCTGAGACTGACTCACCGAACCCCTGGGGCTCGATCGAATCCAGGTTAAGAACTAGTGTTCTGGAGTAAAGCCCAACAGATTCGCCTCATTTGATCTAAAGTCTCAGAGAGCGAGTTAGCACCGTCTATGATGGTAAATGACAGAATAACAATCTATTATCTTCCACCATGTTTGGAATATTTAGGAAATGTGTAGTTGAAATGGGGATAAGAGTCCTTCAGTAGTGTTGTTTCAGTCTACCTGGTTTATAAATTCAGTCTGATGGAAAGAGGGGAGCCAGTCAGACCCTCTTCTACCAATTAGCCATGTTTATGAAGCTTCTATGATTCGTAGCTCAACCTCAAACAGCTGTTACTCCAGAGTACTAACTACACCCTGAAGGGCCCTCAGACCTGTGAGTGAACCACCAAAAGTCGCATCTCACCAGAACATCACCCTCCACAGCGCCGACATGACTGTGATTAATAATGTGACAAATGTTTGGGCATCAAGTGAAATGAAAAGTCATGAAAACCACTTCTGTGTTTATCTTCTCTGTCTGTGTGATAGCTGATATGCGAGTGTGTTTGCTAGGATGTTTTCGTTACAAAGGGGGTTTACCTCTCCATTCAGGAAACAGTAGAGGACGGCGACCACAAAGCCCTGCAGAGATGCACATGTCCCCAATCACACGTTAAAAACACACACAAGCAAGGCACACATGCGTGTCAGCGCAAACATGGACGAGGAGGAGGAGGAGGAGTCACCTGGAAGGATCCCAGGCCAAGCTCAAACACCAGACGCTCACGCTTGCTAACGTTCTCGGGGGAAAAGGCGAAGACGGTGTAGTGGATCCCGAAGAGAGGAATCAGGAGCAGGGTGGAGCGAGCCAGCCTCCTGCACCACAAAACACACACACACACACACACACAGACACATACACACACGCAAGGGACTTGTTTGGTTGTACCACAATAACTCTGTACGGCAATCTTGTGGCCTTGTGGTACTGAGGTGGACTCAAAAGTTCTAAACTATCCCAAACTACAATGGAGTCTCTCTCACAGGTAAATACTGGACTCATTCCCTCCGATATCTGGGGACTGCAGCTTCTGGACGAGGATGACGATGATGCCGATGAAGAGCACAAAGTTGACCTGTGAGGAAAGAGAATGAATACAACATAGTCACTGAGGCTCATGGAGTTTTCTCAGCGTGTAAGGGCGAGTGTGACACGCACCATGATGGAGGCCAACACAGGTCCCTTTATCACCCACCAGATGGCAGCATTGTCGTTCATGTCCCAGCAGCTGGGGCGATAAAAAAGGGATAAAATATCCGCAAGCAGAGGAGGACAAACTAGGACGGATTCAGGCCACAACCTACCCGATGTCGTCAAAGTGCAGCCTCAGCACCACCCAGATGGTGACACACACCGTGGGGGCTCCTGATGAGGAAGATTAATGCAAACGCACAAACCTCAGTACCACAAGTCACAGGTATGTCTAAAGTGCCTTGCATTAGTTGCCATCTTTGTCTTATTTTTTGTGTCTCACCCCAGCCAATGATGATGTACCAGTAGAAGTATCGCTTTTCTGGGAAGAAGGTCTCCACCAGCAGGGTGAAGAGGTACAGACCCTCGATGAAGAGCCAAAAGTAGTTGGAGAGGACGCAGTAATGGAAGAACACCATCACCGCCCTGCACTCCAGCTGTGAGGACGATGGCAGGCGCAGGCGCCATTGTTACTCAATCCCCTTCACACACCAACACAGAGTGTGTGTCGGCCTCACTCACGGTGTGTATGAAGCAATGCTCGCTGTCCTCCTCAGCGTACAGCACGCCGTCTTTGATGAAGACTGAAATGGCTCTCAGGATGAAGGACACGAACAGGTTCATGTGGATGAAGTTCCTGGTACAATGCAGTTTCCTGCATGGTAATGCAGAAGTACTACAGTAAATATCTCGTGTACAGACAGTCTATACATAGATTTGGCACAGCTGTGGTGAATATGTGATGAGGTAAGCTACTCTACTGATCCTTTGATTAAGTACCTGTCTACCTACTTACCTAATCAAGGGATCAAGAAATATAGCAGTAGCATAAGTGGTATACGCAACAGCAGAAGGGATGAAATACTGGGAGAAGTACAGGTATCAGTGGATGCAGTAGTGGTGGTGGTGGTAAGCGGTTATAGTAATATTGGTGATGGCAGTAGTAGTAGAAGCAGTTGTAGTAGCTGTATTAGTGGTGGTAACAAGAGTAGTAGTGGTAGTATTGGTAATAAGAGGGAGCAGCAGTAGCGGTGGTAGAAGTTGTAGCAAAGGTAGTAATGGTTGTAGTAATGGATATAGCAGTAGTAGTTGTGGTAGTAATGATAGTAGTGGTGGTCATGGTGGAAGCAAGTGGTGGTAGTAGAAGTAGTGATGTTGGTGGTAGAGACGGTATTTGTAGTAGTAGTGGTAGTAGCCATAGTCTTAGTAGTAGTAGTGGTGGCAATCGTGGTAGTAGCAGTAGCAGTTGTTGTGGCAGTAGTGGTGACGGCAATAGTAGTAGTGGTAGTGGTGGTGGTAATAGTAGTCTTTGATGTAGTAGTAGTAGTTATAGTAGTAGTGGTGATGGTGGCAATGGTGGTAGTAGTGGCAGTGGTGGTGGTACCACTCGTAGAAGTAGAAGTGGTAGTCGCAGAAATAGTAGTCGCAGTAGTGGTTGCAGTGGTGGTAGCAATGGTAGTAGTGCTAGTGGTGGTAGTACTTGTGGTAGTTCTGGTAGTAGTAGTACAATAGGTAGCAGCAGCGGTGTGGGCCCCACCTGAACCTGCAGAGGATGACCATGGCCATGGTGAGGGACACCAGGGAGGTGCTGTAGCCCACCGTGTACAGAGCCTTCACCGACACAAAGTACATGTCCTACACACACCGCACACACAGCCACACACACCGGCAGGGGGTCAGGCAGGCCACAGCAGCTGCGGCGGCGGCACCAGCAAGGGGGCGGAGCCTCACCGGGTGGGTGGCGTTGCCCTCCTCGTACAGGCAGGCGTCGATGTAGTGAGGGAACGTCTCCGACCAGCCCAGCTCCGTGCAGTTGCGGCTCACCTTCCCGACCTCTGCCGACCACAAACGCACAACGTCGCAAAACGCGCACACAGGAAATAACAGAACGCTGCTTCCTGTCATGACCGCCAAGTCCTTTGGTTACAAAATACTCCAGGATTTTACATTATTGGTCAAAAACTGTGATGTGTTGGATATACTGACTATTTGAAATATAGCAAAAACATAAACAGAATAATATTACAAATGTACACTGTCTAAAACAAAGTGGGAGGGATGGAGAAAGTATGGGATGAAGAGGG
>OMPJ01010983.1:0-10392 GCA_900312935.1 Carapus acus
CACACATACATACAGTGTATATACTGTGTGTGTGTATATATACAGTATATATATATATAATATACACACACACACACAGTGTATATACTGTATATATATGTGTGTATATATATATATATTAAAACTATATATATAGTTTTAATATGTTTTTTCTTAGAGGAAGAATATGACAAGTATTTTTAAGGTTTTCCAATGCTGTTAAAATGACTAAATGTTAAGAATAAATGTTTAAGTCATTAACAAGACTGAGATAAAGCTTTTGATTTTTTTGCGGCTCCAGACAGATATCTTATGCTTTGTTGGTCCAATATGGCTCTTGTAACATTTTGGGTTTCCGACCCCTGAACTAGAGGAAAGGTGAATGACAAGGACAGATGGTGAGGGAGGTCCAACTGATGTGCATGCAGGAAGAGGAGAGGGCTGTGCTGCTTGTGGCCAGGGTTCGAGTCCTACAGGTACCATCAAGACAAAGTACGCCACCCCCTTTTTTTGTCTTTCAGTGACAGGTGAAGCAACCACAACTGTTTCAGCAGTGTTTATTCTTGTTAAAAAATGATCTGTTAGCTTCACACCATTTTCTGAAAATACATTTCAAAATCGATACAAATTGAGTGCACAACAAAACTATTGCTTCACAGAAGAAGCCATCTCTACAAATGGCATTTAAGTGGGAATGCCTTCATTTATTACAAATGTAGACAGACGTAACGTGGTCATGAAGTTGATTTAAAATAAAAAAAATCACAAATAACATTTTGTTACAAAAACAAAAATATGACTATCTCATTCACACATTTAGGAGTATCAAAAACATTTCTACTATAACATTTATTACATTTCAAGATTTAGAGCAAAGTCAAGTTTCATTTAGTTTACAGCGCGAGGACTACAGATTAAGAACAATAGTAACACTAGATTACTCCTCACATTTCATGGAATGCATATTGAGACAATAAATATCACAAATTATTGCAGTGCAAGCTCCATTGAGAAGCTACTCGTGTCTACATCTTGTTGCCTTGACACTGGCATGATGAAAAACATTCAAATTGATCTATAATATGCCAAAACATAACGTGGTCGCAGGTTTGTGTCGATTATTTGGAAGGAGAGAATCAACACATTGTTATATTTCTTTGGATGTCAACACATCTGTCAACGTGGATTTGTGTATAGCTTAACAATTCGAACATAACATAAAAACTCAGTTCAACAGGTCCAGGACTGTGTCAGCAGCTCCTGGTGCTGCAGGCCTGTAGCCAGAGAATCTGCCATGTGTTTGGATGTATGTTTCATGTGTGTTGCGGCTCTGATTGCTCGTTTCAGGGATTTGTTCAGGCTGCGCTGCTCATCGTCCGACAAAGACGTGGAGTGTCTTGACCCCTTGGAACGCTTGACCCCTGAGGATGCACTGCAACCAGCGCTTGTCACATTACCAGAGAAGAACCTACAGAGATATTGGACGGAAGAAAGGCTTGTTTACGACTTAGAATTAATATTTTACTCGTTAAATTTGTTTTTACAAAGGCTCTGTCCACAAACATACCTGCAAATCTCAAACCTTCACAATTGTTTAAATGCAACATTGTGCATCTCAAGCGACTCACCGCAGAGGCGATTGACACGAACAGACTGGCAAACACTGGACCAGCGGCACAGGATGCAGTGGCAAAGGAGACGTCTGTTGCTTCTTCCCTGCAGTGCTGGAGGACTTTTCCGATTGAGGGCTGCAAAGTGTCGGCTCCTGCTGACTCCTTTGAACTGCGATTCAGAAATGTGGTCAGTGGAACCAAAAGGAGCACACGAACACACAGAGCTTGTCCTCGCATCAACGTGACATGACATTTACATCCAGAGTATGGAATGATTGTGCACTATGACGTTTACATCCATGAAAGAGGAACGAGACGGGCGTCAACTGGTGACAATTTACATTTATCACTACACGCAATAAAAACCGAAAATCAAAAACCAATTTTGTGATGTAAATGGGAACCTAATGGGGGTTTGCACTACCTCATCATTATTCTTACCTGATGCAGTGTCTGTGTTTTTGATGGACATTGTGCATCCACAGTTTGGACAGAGGTGAAGATGAGAGGAGGCATGTGGGGACTCTGTGTCACCACCAGCTGTCCCTGCAAAATGAGACGGGAGATTGTTTTGAATGTGGTGAAGTTCATATATTGTACTTGGTTCAATGGATTTTTAATCTAGAAATTGTCTTTGCCAGTAACTGTTCCATCATGACAATGTGGAGGTTAAAAACGGGTCTGGAACAACATTCCGACCAATTTGATTCTTTTGAGCATCAACCCAAACTTGCCCAAACAAATTTAACCCTCAGTGATGGGGCTATAAAACAAAAGTACTCTCACCAAGAGTGCATCCATAATGATATGAGACATGCTGAGGACATGCGTGGGCTGGACACCCCCTGTCAGGCTCATCTATGCTGCGACTGCACCCTGAAACAAACACATACACGGTAACTGTGGCCTGGTGACTTTTTTATGTGTTATATATTTTTTCTGAGCTCCAACATAATTTTAGCGCAACAAAAGTGACTTTCAAAAGTCAAGAACAAATTCAGAACAAGGCTACAAACTCAGAGAGGAAGACATGAAGTCTGAGCTCCCTCAGACTGCACTACAATCTTTCTGTATCTGTGACTGATGCCAGGAACGCTGTGCTTACTAGTGGCCGGCGAGCTGCTCCATGCAGCATCTGATGGGCTGCTCCTCCTCTCGGGTGCCGTCTGTGTGTGTCTGTTTCTGAGCCGAACTCTGGCGTAGTCAGGCTCGGAATCTGTTGATTGACCTGAAAAACACAATTTGTTCAGGAGTGTTTCCTTCCTTCACATCCGATTTCCGCTCTCATAATATTAACTTCAAATTTAACACCTTGAGGGAAATCAAAGTTATGGATATATAAGCACACATAATCCAAGAAGCGAGCACAAAACATCAAAATCTGATCAGATAGAGCTTGAAAATGAACTCACAGGTGTCTGTTTGTCTGCCTCCCGTAGATGCCGATCTCTTCCTTCTACTACATTTAGCTTGCACTTGCTGCTCATCATACCTGCGGAAAGATGCCACATTAACATTGAAGCAGTGCAAGCACAGGCGTCAAGTCTTCAGTAAAGATGGAGGGATTGAGGTAACCTGATGAGGGGTGTGGAGGCTGTGGGTGGGAGGAGAGCATCACCATCTCTCATACTGCCTCCTAGTCTCCTCTGTAGGCCAGACATGTCCACAACCAACCTCTGAAACGAGTCACTGAAACACAAAATTACAGCATGATGGAAGTGGACTGTGACCTTCCTGGTTGAGAGGGACTTAATGGGTCAAAAATACAGGATTGGCCACACGAGCAGTTTGCGGCACTATTGTGCCATTAAGTTCAAACTCTAAAGTGTGAGTTGATAATAAATTCCAAACATGCCATGAAAAAAAATCATGCACACAGCACGCAGGGAGGAGTACCTTCCAATGCCAACCTCAACCAATAGAAGATGTTTCTGTAATAAAGTGCATATAACAATGCCATAATACATATATTAACAATAGCTACGGCACTGATGGAACACAATTTGCAATAAACAGAGTAGAAAATAGTAATCCAACGGAGAAAAAAATTGTGAGACCAAGTCTAAATCCTCCCCTTCTTTTGTCTGATGTTTGCTTTTACAACCTCACTAGATTAATTAGTGCTGTTCCCATGGCCTTACTTTTGTACTTATCAAGTCATCACCGATGCATTTATTGATTTGAAATCAGCGTGTTTGAAAGTATACTGTAATATTCAGGAATGTCTTGAATTGCAGAATTTAGTGTTCTTGAGTGTATTCTTGTCATAAGAGTCTCCACATAGAATAAACCTGTTGTTTGCTGAGTTTTTGTCATGATTAGCCTCTGCTGCCGCCTGCCCGCGGACAAACCCTCACCTGTGGTTGCTATGGTGATGAGGCGAGGTTGGGGATGGGGTGGAGGGGTAGCTGTGTACGGAGTAGGTAGTGTCGTCGTGTTGGTCACTCTGTCCCGCAGATGCAGTGTGGGCTGCAAATCGAGATCACACCATTGAAGAGTACAAACATTACACACATTGTAAATTACTTCAATCTAGTTTCTTTGTTTGTTGGATTAAGCTACACTTTATCAGTCATCCCGACATTTTCCACTGGCAACAACCAAATTTGCATAACCTAAATGATACACAGCAAATTGCATCTCCAAATCCAACCACTTTGTGCGACATTTTGTGTGACATTTTTAAAAAAATGGATATGATTGTATATCACATTGTTTGAACTTGATAGTCTTTGTGTATAATCATATTCACATGTAGAAAGTCCAAGTGCCTATGAGTTTTGTTTGGGTGAACAAGTCTATATAGCAGCGTGGCAGATGTTTTCAGAATCATCTTGTGCTGTAATCTAATGATGCAATTGAGATTTTTGGTGTGTACATTCCACCAACCAATGATCTTCTATGGATACTCACTGTGTTGGCTCTCAGGCTCGCATTCGCTGGTGCCAGTCTCAGCCCTATCAGCCACCACATCCGCCCGGCTGGAGGCCGAGGTTCCTCTCTTATTGCCCTTCCTGGCTCGCCTCACCTCTCCTCCCTCTGATGGCTGGCTGAGCAAGGAGTCACTGCGGTGCTCAGAGGAGGAGCGCCTCCAAGCTGTTGAGGGCAAAGTGTGAAGAGAACTTGCAGTTGGACAACGACTCTGAGCTGCTGAGTTCGCCTCCCGAACGTCTGATGAGCTGTTGCATTGTAAAGACAGAAAGGAAACATGGAAATTCCCCGTCAATCATTCTGGCAACAACTGGTGTCTTCAACGATGCTTTTTGAATGATCATAAATGTCAACGACTCACCCAACTGTTGCCCTTTGGTGGTGAGGCCGGGGACGGCTGCACTCTGAGCCAACAAAGCCGCTGTCCGTCTCTGGAGAGATGATCCCATCCTGCATGGCAGAGAAGTTGAGAATACGATTGACTCAGGTAATTGTACAGCCATTGTTAAAGCCTTTTCTAAGTTTGTGTCTATTTTGATATGATGAGAGCAACAAGCAAAAAAATAGCCTCAATCTCACAAGTTTACAGCTGTCTTGTGATAAAAACATTGGAGAACGTGATATTGAAGGAAAGCCCTGTGTCTCGTAATTTTTACAAAATGGTCTAGACCAGGTGAGTCAAACTCATTTTCACAAGCAAGAAGGTCTTCCGTAGAAGGTCACACTTACCCGACTTGGTTCCTTTGCGCTATTACTAACCAGAGAGGACACTCTGAGTCTGTTGCGTTGTACGGTGGAGCTCCTCCTCTCTGATGCAGCACTCTCACACAGGCTGGTCAGACTGCTGCAGAGGGGTTTGGTTCTGCAGGTTTGTTTTTGTTTTTGATGCAACCTTGATTTTGAAAGGTAAAAAGGAATCTTAAGTGATTAGACCTATCATGATCTGACTGAGATCACCTCATCACAAAGGGTATTACCTCTGTGGAACCAGGTCTTCAGCTTGCAAATGAACAGCTCCTTGGCGGCCATTGCTTGTCCGTGGCGTGGTATTTTGTGACGCCCGCTGGACGGTCTCTTCACACATGGTCTCATCTGGCACTGTAGGAAGCTCGTTTAAGGTTTGGCAGCTGAACAGGATAACAAATTAATGATAGTAAATGAAAATCTTATTTCTTACACAAATACTACGAACCTGGGCACATGTAACTTCACAACTTACTGCGGTGTTTCTTCATCAATGAGGGGCTGTAAGAAGATTGAGGACAAAGTTTCAATCTCATCCACTGTTCCCTCTCCATCTCTGTCACTTTCTCCTTCAGCCGCGTTTGCCTCAACGCAACATATTCTTTCTGATTTTGCAGGCTCAGGTGACTTCTATAAAAGAACGATTCCATATCAAAGACACATCACGGTAACTTATGCTATTATGGGCAAGATTTGATGCTAAAGATTGATTAGTACCTCTGGAAGTGGCGTTAGTTCTCCCACCTCTGCTGCAACCACCACAGCAGGGGGCTGGAGAGTCTCGCAGGTGGGATGATCCTTTAAAACATCCTCTACCTGCTCCTTCAGATCCTCTACGTACATCCCACACTGGAAAATGAGTTCCTCCAAATCTCTAAACGCCACACACAGAAACACAGCGAGAGTCAACACCACAGGGATTACTTGGTGTGGGTACAAAACAAAAACGAACTAGTGGACAAAAACCTTACCTGTCTGGATCAAATTGGTCCGTCTCTGCCTGTGTATGTTGGAGAATTCGATGTTCATCCCTCATCATCAGGTAGCCCCTTTCCAAAGAATCCAGACCCTCAACTAGCTGGGTAAGACCCTTCATAGCAAGAGATAATTAGTTGTGGCAGAATGACAACAACAAATTCTTTATTCATTGTGTCAAATGAAGACATCATAATTAGATAATTTTTTTTTCAGCTTCAAAAAGTATTACTGTTTCTTTTGTCTTAAGCTCAGGACTGCAGCACACTTTGATTTCAACATGCTGCTTGAGAGTATCATCAATGATGTTTGATTTGATTCATTTCACAATTCCAGTATCGATTTCCACATTTTGATATTCCATTTCCTTTCATTTTGGTGGAATCAAAGTTTGCAATTTCAATTGGTGTGAAACTGCATATTTCACTTTGTAATTCTGGTGTTTCTGCACACTTGCATCAATTCAAAATTCCCTTAATAGTGGCCAAATGGATGAATACATTCTTCCAATCCCTGACAGACACCATTTTGTTGTACAAAGGATTTGAAATTGAGTTCCTGAGTTCATCATCATTACCATCATCCGGTCAAGGGGATCGAGCTGGCCAGTCTTTAGGAGGTTCTCAAAGGTCTGCAGCTGCGTGAGGGAGACAGATCTTAAACTGTGGCTGAACACCATCCCAGCTCATCGTGGTAAGGATCCTGCCATGTCTATGGTGGACATTCATTACCTGCTGAAGGAAAGTGTCTGCCTGCTTGCAAAGGGTCTTGGTCAGTTGCTGTCCCACCCTAGAGCTCAAACTTCTGGAGGAAGAGGACATTGCTGAGGAGGGACGAACAGCAGCATCACCTGTTCATTTGAAAAACAACGCAATCAATTTGTGTACATCCAGAGGGAAATGAACAAATGACAAAGGATGAACTGTGTTTACTGTGGTGTGTGCCGCGTTCATCGAGGGAAACAGAGGATGACTTGAACTCTGCTCTCTGAGCTTGAGGGAAATTCAGCATCATGAACCTCAAACCCTCCTGCCTCACAGCGGTGGGCACAAAGCGGGCAGGTTGATGGTCGGAGTGCAGCTGTACCTATTGGAAACGTGACAGGAGAAAACATTTCATCATCCGTACTTTGACTTCAGTTATGCACAGCCTGTTTACAGTTACGGGGTAGTTCAGTCGAGAGGTCAAATTTTGTTTGGACAGGGAAGTAGAGTTAGATTACGACAGGAAGTACCAAACCACATCCAAGATAAGAGTAGGGACTAGAAGGATGTAGATATAACAACTGAAACCTTATTTCAATAGGTACTGATTGGACAGGAGAGTTGACAATTGGATTCAACAGGCACTAGGCATCTTTGTCAGATGCCTTCAACGATTCTATGAACAACGAATATGAAAATTTTACATCCTGCAGAAATCAAAATATGTCCTGCACTGCAGCATACAGCACAGGAGGAGCATTTGTGGGTGAACATGGATTGTTGACAGAATCAGGTACATTTGACATCACCTCATTTTGATATAATAACAGTTTTTTTCTTTGCTTAATATAGAAATGCCACAGCCTAGGCTGGCTCTGTCTCTCTTACTGTGCATATATTACATTCTGCATGATTAAATAGAGCTTAAGTTATACACAATTTCATATTACTGGGATATTGTACTTCCATGTACCACTGAATACAGTCACTCAAAATCTAATAATCTTTTGAAGCTTTCACAGCGCTTTAAAATTGGAATGGGTTCAGTATACTCCATTAATATCAAATGAATCACTGGGTCTGAGTTGCACATCACCTTTGCCTCCAGACGCAATCGGTCAATGGTATTCTCCGCCTCTGCATATTTGGTCAGCAGTCTGTTATAGTCCTCCTATGGCAAAGGAAACGGAAAGCAAAAAAGGAGGCACATAATGAGGTAAAAATAATAAAAAAACACATGTGTCGGAATTACAACTAAATGATTTTGGGGCAATAGCATTGATGCCAGAAAAGTTAACATTCACTTTAACATATTTTGCTGCACACATACCCCGCCTTTACGTCTTTGAATAGAATGCACTCTACAAAATCCCGGTCAGTCAAAAACTTGACTGATTCCAGTGAAAAATTATTTGCACGCTTACTACCTACATACATTTTTTGCATGCATCACCTAAAAAAGAGCAAGGATTGCCCAAATATACCTGCAACTGTTCCATTAGTGTAGAAGCCAGTCGCGGGCATCGAAAATCTTCAGGCACTGTAGAAATGGGGCCACTGCTTGGAGCTTTGGTAGCGTCTGATGGAGGTGGGGCTTCGTCTGAACCACAGAGTAAAACCTCTTTCACAATGTCGGCAGGGGACTTAAACATTAAAGGGGGCTGTGCTGAGGACTGATCCAAAGCGGAGCATCTGCTCTTTGGGGGCCTGTAGCCGCTTTTGGGGAAGTGGACCCTGGGCTCCACCTTGGACAAATCTGGCATACGGTGACGTGGAGGACCTTTTCTGAGGATGGAGAAAATGTCAGGTTTAGAGAGAGGCCAGCGGCATGAGGCAGAGTGAGAAAAGATTTCCTGCAACTCCTCACCTTGATCCATCTGTTTCAGCAGACAGGGTCTTTGCTCGGGGCTTGCAGGACACCTCTGCTGGTGATTTGGACTTATTGTCTGAACACGTGTTGAGCTGGTTTGGTTTTGAAGGGCTAGCAGTTACGATTCCGAGGGAAACCGTTCTTGAGTATGTTGCTTCTGGTGAGTTCTGCCACATATGTCTTGGTAAGATTGTGAGCTGATGGAGCGGATGACTTGGCATTCCTGGTTCTGCCACAGGCCCAACGCTCGGTCCGCCATGATGTGCATTGAGCCGTGGGATGTGCAATTTTGAGGAGACAGCAGCTGCGGCTAGGAGGGTTTGGTGTGTTTCGGGTCTGAGCGGATCATTAGAGTTGGGGTTGTGGCTGACATGTTCACTATGCCACTCTGAAAAGTTTTCGATGATGCTGACTTCTGGAAAAGGAGCGCCATCCACCTGTTGGGTCTCAACTATCTCCTCAGCAGCAGTGTGGATTACTTTGAGGAAAGCAGGGGAAGACTGGGGTGGTGGACAGAGGAGGCCAGTAGAGGCGAGATTTAGGGTGCCCTGTATCGGCAGCAGACTACTCTCAGTTTCTGCTGCTGTCTGACCCTCTGGCCATCGCTCTTCCTCCTCCTCATGGCTTACCTCCTCGTCCTCTTCCCACTCATTCAAACTGCCCCCTGTGTTATCATCTGCCAGAGATACAAAGACAAAAATCGAGGGTGACAACAGTTCGACTGGAGTGGGACAAATAAAAATTTTGGTTTTACTGGTACATAGGATCCATCAAGGATTTCCTGTGTATGATTATTTTTCAGTGTTAAGTCAAGCTTTAAGGCAGCAGATGAAATATTCTATAATATACATATAAAACTGAAAGCTATGCATTTTCCCAACAATTACTAAAATTAGGAAAGCGCTGAATCATCCCAGTGCTGAGAATGGATGCACACTAGCATTTAATTGTCCCATCAAGCAGGGGTGTTGGCAAAAGGGTGCACACTATCAACAATGAGTGATACTGAGGCGGGAAATCTAAAATATAAACGAGTGAGTATAGTTAACGGCAGAACCATTTCCTTGTTCACTTCGGCAGAAATGGAACCTGTGCCCGTCCACAAGGTGGAAAGGTTGGAAAGGTAGGACGCTTGGCGAGGAGTCAGTTGTTTGATTTAAGTGGCGCAACGCCAGTGCCTCCTGTTGTGTATGTGTTCACTGTACCGTCGGACTGAGGTTGGAGCACATGGACCTCTACGTATCCAGTGGTGAGCAGCTGACAGCCTTCAACGAGGGGCGTGTCTGAGGCAGTCGATATCTTCACTAAGACCTCTATGGTGTCAGATCTCTGGGACACCAGACTCAAACGAACACTTAACGCTGAATAGGCGAGAAGCTGTTTGCAAAAACATCGGCTCGGCGCACTCGCTCATAAAACGTTAGCAGCGCCCACCATATTCGTGCCATGACGCCATGGGCGCCTCGCTCGCCACCTCGAGCGTGTGCGAAGGCCAACGGGAATGGCGTCAATGTCTCGATCGCGGACGCAGCTGCGTGGACGTGCGTCCCGACCCGCACCCCCGAGTGCGCAATGC
>OMPJ01010983.1:10412-27248 GCA_900312935.1 Carapus acus
AAGGGACGCGGCGCGGTGCGGCGCAGCGCACTTGCAGTGGGACGTCCTCCTCTGCTGGGAGCCGCTACCTCAAAGGGGGTTAATATTTACAAATGGGGAGAAATGAAACGTGTCCTCTAGTACCGCCGTTGCCCCAGATTCGAGACGCAAATGACGCGCACTGCTCTGGGGAAATACGCATTTTGTAGCAAACGAGCTCGACCGTCTGCATTTTAACCCTTAGATGCACACGTGGGGTCAAGAATGACCCCAGGGATTGTTATTCTCCAAAATCTTTATAAAGAAAAGTAAAAAAAAAAAGTAATACATAGGGATGTCCGATATTGGCTTTTTTGCCGATATCCGATATGCCGATATTGTCCAACTCTTGATTTACCGATACCGGTAACAGCCGATACCGATATGTGCGCCGGTAAACGCTTCAGGAGCGCATAGGCACTATTTCAGTGTAACGCAAGCATTATTTCATTTTTATCGGTTTTTATTTTATCGGTTTTAAAGCAAAAAAAAAATCCGATACCGATATTTCATTTTTATGCTAATATCAGGGATAATATCGGTGGGCCGATATTATCGGACATCTCTAGTAATTTATTCATACTCCAGGTGTTCCTCATTAAACATGTTTGTGACATGAGGCAGTATTTTTCTTAATTTATAATTTCATTCATTTTGAGAAGATTCGCAATATTTTGAGAATTTCGATTGGGTTCAAAAACGACACTACTTGTGAAAGAGAGTAGGTTGTGCATCCAACGGTTAAAGGATCATGGCGCACACAATGGGTGAATGTATGGTGTAAGATGGAAGTATGGTCAAAATGGTGAAGCAGTGATTTGAAATTACGCACGTTGGACAGACAAACCTAGATTTCTTCCCGTTGAAGTGAGGTTTTACCATGTCACCCGTGGCAGGTGCTTGTTCATGGTGGAAATATTGTGATGAGTTTCGAGTGTTTAAACGTTGAGAAGCTCTACCTGCTCCATCTAGGAAAACCCCTCGAGATAAGTGCAGTTACGATATGGACTTTCACTTAATTTGTCATTGCTACATATATAGAACAGGTTCAACAACCAATGAGATTGTATATATCCCTGTAACATAACAAGGTGCTTGATCATAGAAGCATGAAAGATTTGGTGCTAAACAAATGAAATTGAATTGAATCGACCATATTGTTCACTTAGAGCTGAGTGTCCATGCTGTGTTGTACACAGCATGCGGTGCAGGATGGAGGATGGAGGTACAATTTGTAGTACTCACAGTGTCCTGGCACCTCAGAGGCCGGCAGGTGACTGAGCTCCACTGGGGGCAGATCCATCAGCCCATTCTGCCTAGCAAAAACAGGAATCTGTGGGCTTCTACTGTCACAAGCTGGAGGATCGACAGGACTTTCCTTCAGGTCCAGAGCCTCTAGTCCCTCCCCCAGCCCGATGATGCCGTTCTCATCCATTTGCCTGAGGAATAACTCCTTCTCCACTTTATCTTCATCCTCATCCACCCATTCCACCTCAGAACTGCTGATTGAGGAGCATTTTGGTGCGGGAGTCCAAGACAAGATCCCTGCTGTGGTCTTTTTACTCCTCGTCCCCATTCCCAGTCAGCCGATTGCTCCTTGCTCCACACGGTGATCAGCATTGGTCAGTCTTTGAGTGAGGCATGCAAACTCCAGGCATCTCTGTTTGCTGTGCTGGGAAAACATTGAAGTCTACAACATGGCCATCAAGGGGAACTGGAAACATTCCGGAGGTATGGAGGGACTGAAAACATCATTTCTGTGCAGACCACTGCAGACACAAGAGAGTTCAATATAAAATGCAGCAGTGGAAAACTATAGGTTACCACAGCAACAGTACTATCAGCAGAAGCACTCATAGAAGTCCAGCTAATGATAGCGGTGAGGAAACCAATCCTAATTTAAGTCTGTTAAGTGTGGTGAGCAATCTAAATAGCTTCAAACTGTGAGCTACACTTGAGAACATGGGACGGTGGAGTCAGTTCATCCGATAAGTCTTTTAATTTTTCTTAAAACTTTCTTCTCACTTTTGAATACTTCAAGAATTTGTATACAAGCTGAATGAGGTAGTGAAAGGAATGTCACATGTACCTGTTTGGTCATTCACACCTGGAGGAACAGAGGATTTTCTCAAAACTGAGAATGTAGACTGCAGGAGGGGATTTGAAAGCCCCGAAATCAACACGCGGAGCTCCACCTCTGGTAAACAGGCAGTTATTCTGAGCATATGTGCTGCACAACGGACCTGGCAAGCTCATTGCCTGTGGGAGTCCCGCAGGCTGATAGGGGCGCTGATGTCGGGGAGCTGGACATGTGCAAAGGAAGGACAGAAAAAAGGCTTTGGTGAGGATTCAGGGCATTCAGGGTGCGGTGAAGGAGTTTGGGAGTCCCCACATCTCTCTCTCACCTTGGGTAGAGCTGTAACATCAGCCTGGTGAAAGCAAACTGACAATGAAATATCTCATAACAACCTCAGTGGCAGACAGCTACAATAAAACAATCCCCGTAAAGCGGCCTGTTGACTGAGACATGTCGGCTAATCTTCTTAAGCACAAGAAAGCTGAGGACACACACCTAACCACAGACACCACCGTGGAAAATCCATGCATATGTTCTTACCACAATTTAGTATCACTACCGAATTACACATTATTGCAAATGTGGGTTAAAGCAAATAGATTATGAAATAGAATAAAAAGATTCAAAGAATGAATGTAGTTCAGTGGCACAAGTCTGACAACACCAGCTTATCTCGTGTACACATTACTAGAAATGCGTAGGCAGTGCATTTGGACATTACCTACCTCCCAATACATTAAAGGTGCTGATAGAAAACGTCAAAACGAGGAGAAAAGCACCACTCTTGACATCTCAGAAACTGAAAAATCAACTTGATCCGATCTCTGCTTGTTGCAAAACTCGAGGCTAACTCGCTCATCCACATATCAACACAGCTGTTGACTTGCAACCGAGTTCAACCTGTTCTGACGAAATACTGAAGAGGGGAACGATCTGTGCCTTCACATTTTAGGAAAACTAAGCATAAGTCGGAATATTTCAGACAACAACGCAATAACACTGCACTCACGGTTTTTTAGGGAGCTGGGCAGCTTTCAGCGGGAGACCTTTTCGTCCTGCGGGCGCCGCGTTACCTTGAGAACCACAAACTGAAGATGAAGACCCACCCCTGTGTTACCATGGCAAACATCACAACAAATCGCCGATGCAGCAGCACTTTTCAGCGTTCCAGTGAAACATACGCTAACACAGTCCTGACCCCGCGTTTATCAGGAATGAGCAAAATAAATTACGTTACTAAAAATGTAACGCCGAGCTAGCTTACACGGTCAGTGCGCTCAGTATCGCACATCAATAACTGTATGGCAAAATAAGAACGCCACAAGGTTCACGCCGACATTATGCAAGTTCATCGCGGGGTTCATTTCGAACATAAAAGTGAAATAGAGCCCAGACCGTAGCGATAAGGATAATTGTCAGCGTTTGAAGTGCAACTGATTTCGCTGCATAAAAACTTTTAACGAACGCCACATATGGGTTTACCTCGCCCTGGGTTGTTGTATCCAGGAAGTTCTTTTGAATCTGACGGGCCACGTATGAATACGATTTTCTTTGGAACATTTGGGGAACACACTTCAAACAGTCTTGTACTATTGAAACATTTCAAATTAAGTTGGAATATGCAACGGGTGAGGTCTGTTGGGATAAAAGTTCCTGAGAGACTAAATCCGGGGGAAAGACTTTGCGTGAACTCCAACGCGTGCGCTGATTGGTTATCAGCCGTTCGGAGGCGGGACTTTGAGTTGTGGCTGTAGGCTGCTATTCACATATGTGGCCATGTGGTTGAGACATTGTTGCGTGTAGTTTTTGAAAAACATTCCGATCTATGTGTACCTATTTTCTCTAGATGGCGCCATTACATCGTGAAATTGATGTTATTAATTTCCTTTACAATAGCCAACAGGTGATAAACGATCATTTCAAATGACACGCGCAGGGTCTCTGTCATGTTTTTGATTGCATCACTTACCGTAATCTCATCATTTTTGTACTGTTCATCACTTTTGGCTTCAACTGTATGCGAAGGGATAAAATGATAGTTATTCTGAAGTGATACATGTCTTAACATATTAAGATTTCTCAGCCTGCAAATTATAGGCCTTCATTTCATGTTGAATTCCTCTCTACATTTTGTATGAGGAACTAATGATGTCCTTTGCACCATTAAGCACAAAAGAACAAACTCACAAAAGGAAGCGCCTTGAGATAACTCCTGTTATGATTTGGCGCTATACAAATTAAATTGAATTGAACTGAATTGAATTGAAGTAGGCTCTTAATCTGTGCAGTGATGTACAGTGTGTTTACATCCTTCTCTGCAACAAAAGTGGAACACACAGACAGCTTGTTTTTATGCATCTTTCATCTTTATTGGAAAATTAAACACACTTTCTGTATAAATAGCATGTCACTGTACAACACTCCTCATTAAAATGTGCAGGGAGAAGGCAGAGAGGGACGGTTGACTGAAAGCAGCAGAGAGGTTCAACAACAAAATTTGCATGTGACACAAATAAAATAGAAGGGGGAAAAGAAACATACTTTTAGGGGCTGTTGTTGATTTGACCTGGAAAAAAATTCTAGTGGATGACAGCAAGTTGCCATGCACAGTTGTGACACACTCTCTCATTTTACCTGGAAATTCTGTCTGAGTCCATCAGACATTTTAAGGAGAATAATAATGCTGTCAACACAGAGGCTCTGAAACACTGTCAGGAATCACTCTTAGGCTTTTATTTTGGTCTCCCTAAGCATGTTGGAAATGGCCTCATATTCCTATTTTGTGTGACGTAAACCTGTCCACAGGAGAAATACAGCCTCTCAGGTGGTATCACCTTGATTCCTGCCGGTGGAAAAACACACTGCACCCCCTCCAAACTCAGAGGAGAACCAAAGAGAAATCTCAGCTCCTGCCTGCAAATATGTTCTATGCCATTATAACAGACATCAAAAGTGGTATGCTGCTTTTGGGATGTATCATTGCATCTTGACAAAATGGAAAATGGCCGGTGAGAGTTGTGACTAACAGTGGGTTCTGAAATACTGAAAGGCTCAGAGCACAGGGTATCTAGAATGCTCAAAACAGCCTCATCGGTTGAGTTAGGGAGCACCATGAGGGTCCTCTGATGTGGTTGGGTATGAATGAAAGGAAATTTGATCTATTGCATGTGTCTGAGTAAGATTTTGGTACTGTCACAAGCATGGTAAACCTTAAACTAGTCATTGAGGTTCTCGCACAAGCCTCGATCACTTCACTGTGCTGCAGCCTATTCACGTGCACACAACCTCACACTGAGGGCCTCTGTCCCACGAATCTGCCACAACCACTGCTGACACCCTCCTGTCTTACTACCTGATTAACAATTTTGTCAGTGGAGGTTGGCGATTCTGTCCATCATCCATCCCACCAGGCAGCCCTTTGCCTCACGGTCAAAGTGGAGGCAGAGCAGCAATCCATACACAAGAAGTTGATTTTTCTTTGCATGTAACACCTCTCACAGGTCTGGTGGCAATGGCAGAGGATAGACGAGTGGGGAACTGAACCCAGGCCTAACGAATGGTGACAGGTTGGAACACGCCTGTGTGAGTTTGCCTCTTCCCATATCTGAAGTGTGTGGATGGTCTGTCAGAGCTTAGATCAAGTGAGGACAGCAGGGACACGTCTCACTGCCACCCCCCAGCCCCCTGCTGCAATGCTAAGTATTTGTCCGAGGATAAAGTGTATTCACCATCTGCTCACAGTTGGGCAACAAGACTGAGGAGCAATGGAGCAGCAATCTCAATGGCAGAAATTTGTTTTTTAGATGTCGTGATAAGCATTGTCAAAGTGTCATTGAGCATCACCTCAAGCCTGAACTGAGGCAGTTCACTGCTCTTTAACGACAACTGTGGAGAGGCAATTTCCCTCATTATGCAGTGTATCCTATTCCACAAGATGGTCTGCCAGAAGTCTATTTACTTACATGAATCTGGCAACAGACCAAATTTCCTTGAGAGAAACATTTGACCAGAGCGGCTCATTGAACAAGATCTGAGAACACTCCCATTCCTTGTGCCATTAAATGTCTTTTGATTTGCTGTTTCCTGTCCCATCCTTAAGTGCAAACCGAGCAACCAGAAGCCTCCATCTCGGTGTGCATGATTTCTTCAAGGATCGATTGTTGAAAGCGGAGTAATGATGTTCATCACTTCACGGCTCCTCTCTCAGTCTCTCCCCCTCACCACCCGTTTCACGCTTTTGAGGACTGTTGAACTGTTCATAGCAAGCACAGATAAGTGAAAACAGGGACTTCAATTCTCCAATCCACACTTAATGTGCCCTTGCTGTTTTCCTTAATCACATTGAGATATCATTTCACGATAGAGGGACAGAGAGAGACAGGAGGAGAAAAAGACAGTCAGCCCTTGGAATGACATGTGATTTATAGACCTGTGAGATACACACTGGGTTAGCATCATGTCATGTCCTATTGTACCTCGTAGAAATCGGTGTCTGCTATCAGGTTGCTTGGTGGTTTGAAGTGTTTATGGACCATTTATTCTCATTCGGTTGTTGTCATTTTGTCGGTGATGGTGATCACTGGACCTTCTCCTTCCAAATATATAATGTTCCTACTCAGAAGGAATAGTCTCAAAAAACCCCAAACCCAAACAAAACAAAGAAACTTTCTGTCTTTTTATCAACAGCCACTGTGGGTATTTCCTCCATATTTGCTGTCAACATAAAGTGACATCTCATGGCTTAGCACGGTCATGATATTGTTTGGACATCTGAGGTCCTCTTGCATGTGTCCAAGGCTCAAAAGAGATGCTCTGACCTGCAATTGTTTTGGATTTCTCTGTCATCCATCTCTATCTTTCCAGCAGCTTCTCACATCAGTGGGCAGCTCATATGTTGTCGCCAACACAACGTGGGGAAGCTGAGACACTGTTGTGGAGAAGCACTGTACGTGCAGAGCATCTGAAGGAACGAGAGGACAGAATTCATTTCAGCGGGTGTAACCGTGACTATGGCCTCACATGGTGTAACATGGGAATGCTGGGGATACATTCAGATATCATCGTGGGGAGCTTAACTTGGAAAGCGCCTTGAGATAACTTGTGTTATGATTTGGTGCTATCAAATAAAATTGAATTGAACCGAATAATTTTATCGTTGTGGTGTAATTTTACGATTTATGTAAGTATTGTCCAGTCAAGGGTGAGGCACTACAATGGGATATAAGATATACCGTGGAACCATAGCACTCTATCCCACAAAACAAGACAATCCACAGATGTGACTGACTTTTGATATGAGGTATTTAAAAATAGAAAAAATTAGTTGGCTTTTTGACGGTGGGAGTAAACAGCTCCCCTTCCCATATTAAACTGCCTCAGATGTGTTTGACCTAATTTTGCCAGCGATGCACTGATAAAACTGATTCCTACTGTAGATACCATAAGATATTGCTCTAATTGTTGCTGCTGCCAGCAATTTGCAGATGTTCAAACACCATCTTCAAATCCATTACACATTACACACTCACAGTCTAAGAAAAAAGTGCAAATTGGTACAAAGTTCACTCTCCAGACTGTCCTAGCTTGGTGGACTGACCAATGAAGGCTCTCTCTATGTCTGCCACTAGGATGCCTCCAGTTTGTCACTTGTTACTCTTCAATCTGCACCCCCCTCCTCTATCTATCTGACTACTTTTCCCATTATGACTATCAAGAAATGGCTAAAACGTGTACGTCAAGAGTGTGCGATGAGCCTCTGTGTTACTAAAATGTTTATATTTCCTAAACACCCTCATCAGTGTTATTGCCGCACTACGCTCAGATCTGGCAACCCACCTTGGACTGATTGTAATTAATGGTATTGAATGAAAAATGAAATCTACTGCAGTTAATCAAACTGGAGAACAAAAAGCAAAAAGCTGAATGACCTCAACAATGGACACATGTGGAGTAGCAAGGATATTGGAGCTGAGCTCTGTTCTTTCAGGCTTTAAATCCTCTTTGGTCACACTGTTATTCATCTTTGAAATTATAAACTGAGATTGAACTGTTGATATTTTGACCCTCTGATTGTTGATATTTTGACCCTCTGATTGTGGATATTTTGACCCTCTGAGGTCTGACTGTTCTCGTCACTGTGAGGATTGACACCACATCGGGAGTGAAGTCTTGTTTGGATTTACGTCGAGTCTGGGCTCATGGTGGAGTGTTAAGATAATATCAAAGGTTACTGGAACATGAACTATTCATATGTTCTAAACACAGAACACAGCAGACAGATTTTGTGCTTGCGGTTCCACAGATCAGGTGGTTGGATTTCCTCTAACAGAATAGCAAGTATTGCAGTAACACTGCGTTTTTGGATCACAATTTGAATTATTAGCAGACATTCTTTCACTCTGAATACAGTGAATGCACAACACATGAGGGGAGTTGTTAAAGCAAAAGAAATTCACGCCAGTGAGTTTAGAAAATGAGCTGTATGATTATCCAACATTGACTGATCAAACCCAAACAGTGTTGATCATGATCTAAATCTGGACTTTTCCACTTGCTGTTGTCTGCATCAGCCTCCAGGGCTGCAACACAGGCAAACTTGGACACAGCATCATGTCGCCATGGTGTTCAAACACATAAAATACTTCTTACCTGTGAAAAAAAACGAAAGAGATGAAGACTCTTCTGCTTTTGACATACCGAACCATACACTGACTACAGATCATTCTGATAATCATGATTTGGTTTTGGTGGCATCTGGATATTCAAATACTTAAAATGAGTGAGCACATGTACAGTGGCTACAAAGTGGTACTCAGCCAGCCCTTAAGGACAAAAGCAATATTGGGTTTACCAAGTTGCAACCTAAATATTTCCTCCAATAACACGAAGCTGATCGTTAAACAATCCAACCGATGAAACTCTGCCTAACTCTAATAAAACCCGATTACCAGGCAGGTGCCCTCACTGCGTCATAAAACTCCATAACAAGGCCTGAATCATCAGCATCTTCAAAAGATATAGTAATGACTTAATATAGCATTTGGTTTTATAATTCATATACTTTCTTTCTCTTTATGTATACACTATATACTTATATGCATTTGTATCTACATGTGTTCAGTTTAACATATCCAAAATTAGATTTAATGAGCCACACCAGGGGTGGGCGGGAGATACAGGGAGTGTGTTTCAGTCTCAAGGTAGCAGTTATTTTTCACAAATGAGCCCAAAAAAAGAGGACCTGCCCGCCTCACGTGGGAGTGCTACGGCACAACTCGGCGGTCTATTGCAGATCCGTGAGAGCAAAGAGACGCCAGGCTGCTGGGGATAATCCACTCTTTTGTTTTCCAGCTTAGTGCATAAGATCTCACAGTGGGGAGGTAAGATGTTGAGGACCAAGTACCCTATGTGGAGTCCCGAGGCAGACGTCAAATCTTGCACTCGTGTAGGAAAGTGAAAGGCAGGGGTTAGGTGAGGATGATAGCAGGGCGCTCATTAGACATTTTCCAAAAGATTTGTGCCTTTCAAATGACTAGGGGGCTTTTCCATTCTCGCCATCATCCCGATGTCTCCTTAACTCGGCTATAGTGCCACGTTGAACTCAGTCACCAGAAAGTCCACATAATCCTTGTCTTTGGTCTTGAACGCCTCGGCGATTATGCGGGCGGCATCCCGGTGCTCGCGGCCCCTGAGGGAAACCCCGTTCACCTCCAGGATCACTTGACCCACCTTCAGCTGGCCGCAATTATGAGCTGACCCTCCTCTCTGTGGAAGGATGGGAGACAGAGGAGAGGGCGAGAGGGAGAGATGGAGAGAGGCAGGAAGAGAAAGGGCAATAGAAGAGGAGACATGCAAATCTTTATTGTTTTCATCTGGAGACGAGTCGCAGTAAAAATGTCGAGTCCAACGCATACCAATTCCAAAGCAGCAAACACCATAAATCACAACGGTGACACAGCGTTCAGACACAGTGTTGTTTTTGTCCACTTGTGTCTTTTGTTCCTTTCCTACATAGATGTCGGTAGCACCTTCTGTTGCACCTGTAGCCTCCGACAGGCTCTAAGTAGAGTGCGCAAGATTGTTGAAATGATCCAGTTTTGGTCAAGGGAACTGTGCTTCAGGATTTGAGGATTCACGGAGAGCTTGGGACAACTGCTCAAATGCTTGTTGCCACAACCTTAGCTGCATCGATTATAATTGCGACAAGGCAAAGGACTGCAGTCTTCATATTATGGTGCAGTGGATTGTGGGTTGGCAGCACCTAATTGACATCTCCCACCTCATTGTTTGCTATTATGTGTACCTCACAATTCGAGTAAAAAAATAGACCTTTGCTTGCTTAGACAAGCCTGCACAGTTTGTCAAAGTGCACGATGAAGGCTCTGCAGCATTGAATATGCATGATGGCCAAATTGAAACTCTCTCAAGCACCACTTCTCACCTGCAGCCACATCCTCACACTTCTCAAAATATCTGCGACTGTGAAACCACATTGACGTGCATGAAACAAAAATCAGACTGCAAAAAGAGAGAAAAAACATGTATTTGATAGCCAAAGTCACTACCTCCAGGAAAATACAAACAAACTAGAACTCTGAAATTACAAAACAAAGCATCCTGGTGAGAGTCTCATCTTGGACAGGAACACAGAGGGTTGAACACTCCTGGGAAGACAAGTGAAACATCTGACGGATCATCTCCTTTAGGGCTCTGGACGTGAAGTACATTCTCCAGGAAGATCATCTCCTCCACGATATACGACCTGCCTCAACTGCTGTGAGGTTCTCATTTGATTTGCAGGGACCATTACAGACCTCTGTGGAAATCACAAGTAATCCAAGCTCTTGGCACCTGTCAGACAAGCCTGAATACTAAGACGGCTTTGGCTGTATTTCCTGCATCCTGGTACTTCCTTTTCAAACAAAAGATGACAAGTTGCCCTATGGCACAGGAGCTACAGTTGGTGGGTGTAGAACCAACTGCCGGCACAATATCTGAATCCATATCAGAGGTATTAAAAAATGTAGTATTGAGTGTGTCAGCATCATTTAAGAGGAGGCTACCGTTTATATTTTGAAAATAAGGGACTGAATATACCAGACAATCGTCAATGAACCATTCAATCTAGCGATGACAGTGCAAGAACAGGATCTCATTCAAGGAGCATTTTGCCCTACAAAACGGTGCTATAAATACTGTTACTACAGTTCAAACGGAAAGTTATTCATGAAATGATGGAGGTCATTTCTATTTTCAGATGGGTGTTAACCACTGTGTATTTCCCTCTTTAAATCTGAATACAAACTTTTCTTAGAGTTTAACTCTCCACAATCTACGTTTTCTTTATCGTAATGGTTAGCAGCACAGATACGTGAACATTGGATACTGTTGCCTCTTCTACTGATCTGCCAAGAAGACACAATTATTTTTTTCACCCCAGGCTTATCGCTCCCAATTCTCTCTCCTCAGACTGACCTCATTAAAATGGTTAAAAACAGCAGCTGCGTTGACTGTCAGATGGACACATCTCTTCTGTTTTTACTTGTCAGGTCCTTCAATGTTATTCTGTGCCAGTGGAGTAGTTAGAATGGGGAGATGGAGGCGATATGGCCTGTCGCTTCGGGAGGGTACTGATAGAGGCCAGCCAGCTCACAGCAGCTTATTCGTCTGCACGCTACGGTATAGAGCGAAATGAACATGGGGAGCAAAAAGCCTGCAGGTCCACTGGGATAGAAAATCCACAAGTAAGAGGCTCAGTCTAACTTTATATTTACAAGTGGGTAAGTGCTTAATTGCACATGATAAAAATAAAAAGCACTTAATTACACATAACAACCACAGGAAGGATATAAAAGTAAAACGTCTGCAATGAATTTGCACATCCGTAAACTAAGGACACTAAAACACTCTCTTGTTTGGAGGTACTTAGTTTGAAGGATGAATTTTCAACCACGTTTGTTATTTTGAATAAAAATGGGAGCAGTCACTCTAACCCATGTCAAAAACGTTCCCCTTAAAATGTGATCAGTTATGAAAGAACGAGAGGAGACTACATTTAAAATTTGTGAATCGAGTGGCAGAAAATAAAAATAATATTGTTGTAAGAGATGAAATTTCTTGGAAGATTAGGTAACATTGAATTAGACTAGATTAGCTTGGTGGAATATAGGGTCTAATCTGTGTAACAACTGTAGCACAGTCCTGCATTTTGTGAAGACAGAGGGGAAAATATTGGATGTTAAATCGGGCTTCTCGCTGCTGAATGTGCTCGACAAAGGCGTCTGCAGACTCACATGTCTTGCTCACAGGGGTGAAATAATACACAGCCTGCCCGGTTATGGAGTAAAAGGTTTGAGATGCACCTAGTTTCTCTTCCTCCTTGTAATGGTAACCTGAGGGCTGCCGCATTATTAATGTCTGTAAATATCTGTGAGGTGCTACGTTATTGCTGTTCTGGGAGACAGCAGTGGCATTTGGGAGCATGTGCCACCGACTCCTCCATCTGTTAAACTGTGTTTGCAGTTATTACTGCGCCCAAACACAATAATGGGAACCGTTGTATATATATGTGTATGGCTGATGGATTGCCACAGCACACATGCTTCCGTGAAACCATGAGCAAAAAAAAAAAAAAAAAGACCTTTGCCAATGTACATACCTGCAAATCACTATGATATCAATTTATTTGAGAGCTATTCTACCGTATTGCCACTAAGGCAAATCAGGTGGGACAAACTCATCATCTTGAGGTATGTGATGGTTGCAACACTCCAAGGTTAAGCCATGAAACCATCAGCCAATCGGAATGTTGATGTTGTTGTCTCTACTGAGACTTGATAGGTGATACAGGTACATACAGAAAATTACAGAGACCAAAACGCAACTACGTTGCCTAAAATTGTGTGCAAAAGCCATCATGATTCTGAGTTCCTTTTCCTGCTCCTTCCTCTAACTTCTCAACGAGCTGCTCGTGAACATGAATTGATGTTATGGACATCTTCAAATTGTAACGTCACTATAACCCCGAGCCGTTGCTCAGCAAGAGACAGAACCCCCAATAGCACCTAACTGAGCAGCAACCTCTTAGAAAACAAGAATGGGTGTGATGCAGAACTGAGAAAAAGGCTTTTACCTGCGATTCATACACCCAAAAACCCCTGAAGGCTTGAAATCTCCTTTAAGTCCTGACAAAAGTCCTGCTGTTCTCCAGCAAAAATTGAGTATTGATTCTCCCAAAGAATCAAAATCACGCACTATTTAGGTCTGTTTGGTTAAAAATAACTGCAAGAGTGGATTCACCTGCCAATATTACCAAAGAGCTTCCCATCTGTTCACTTGATTTGCCACTATTTCCTTCCTCTTCTTGCAGCTGCAGTTTTTGGTTCAGAATGTGCCGATTTTTGCTTTTGGCACCTCTCCCCCATTGCAATCAGATTCCCTTTTCTACTCAATTACCACCTTTTTGTAGTGGGTGAGCCTAGAGATGTGGACAGTGGTGGAAGTGGCTGCTCACCGCTGTCTTTCCATTGTGACTGCCTGCTTCTCTGTGGTGGGAGGACTGTTGGTGCAATTAGAAAGCTCAAAGTCGGTGCGAAAAAAAAAGGACACACATGCTTAGTTTTAGGATAGTCTATGGAGTCTATGGGACTGTCTGATTGGGCGGCAATGCTGAAAAATTCTACACCGTCGTTTGGTTTGGTTTACTTTTGCACTTCACTTCTGAAAGTGAACCAAAACTGCTTGAACAGCAACATGCTGTTACTACAGATACTCATTTTGGGGAGTATTGTACCAAATAAGAAACGACCAACATGGTCTTGGTCCCAATACATTCAGCAGGCAGCATTTCTAAGACCCTTCAGCCAGACCTGAGTTCCCTTGTTTGGTACGCAACAGAATCTGGATGAGCTTTCACATCTGATTTAAAAAGCCCACAATCTGAGGAGATTACCTATGTGCCGTTGAAAGTGGACTCAACAGCTCTGGTAAACGTTTCAGTGCCCTCAGCAAGTGCCCTTAAATTAAGAGATCAGCTACTTCTTGTGCTTGAACTGAACCTTCCTGCCTCTCAATTCGCTGAGCTCTCTCCAACGCACCTGCATCAAACCTTCCATACTCATATTTACAATAAATGAAGTCAGAACCTTTCAGCTATTTTTTACACGACAGTGCAAAACCCCAGATAAATGTTCTAAAACAGCTGAAAAAGCTGCGAGTTAATCTAGTAAATTCTCACACAGCGAGGACTTTCTTTTTTACCGCTATCACAAAGGCTTTCCGCTTTTGACAGGCATTGTGATGAACACACTGTAACTGTACCAGTGACAAGCCTGCAATTTTCAAACATGATATACTTGCATCTTTTTCTTGCGCTAAGATTGACTGGAGGGTGTTGTAAACAAAGTTGTGCCTGGTTTTATCGCAGGCATTTCATTATATAAAAGTTAAGTGGTCAATCTCAGCAAAGTGATGTTGGTGCTGCTGCTGTCACCTCAAAACAAGGCTGCGCCATACCAGAAAACTAATTGCCCTAAATTATCAAGATCTCCAGGCAGTCTGTGTCCTTTTCAAAAAGGCCATTAATGTTGTAATTATCTCTGTGAAAGCTATGGTGAGAGAGAAAATTATGCTCAAGTATGGCTGCTGTAGGAATGCATTACATCAGAACATCAAATCCCACCTGCGTGGTAGGCGTTTGGTACAATGGGAGATAAAAAGCCTCTCAGCGTGAGATACAGCTTTCAACACAAAGGGAATATCAAGAAAATGCAGACAAACGAATGTTAATAATAACTTTGGATTATGTACAAAAGTTTAAAGTTGGAAATGGCTCAGGAGGGAGCTATTGCACACCTGCAATAAAAGACATTATCCGACTGTGTCAAATGGCTCAGTTGACTTCTAAAGGTTGCTTGTCGTGCCGAGACCACTGACATTTAACACTGAACTCTGCGGGTACATGCTGACTTCACCTTGTGGGACGTTTACATCAAAACAAACAAACAAAAATGCTGTGTGGAACTATATCAGAGGGAAAAAATGTTGACGCTCCCATTAAAGAAGCGGGGCCCAAATTAGCATTGAGGCTATAACCTCATCTGGACCTACTACAGAGTTGCGATCAATCTTGTTTCCCCTTCACCCATGCTTGATAGATATCTGCTGTCAATATCTGACTCCCTCTCACCTGTATCGTGACGATCCGTGGGAGTGGCTGGCGAGTGTTGACTCCGCCCTCTATCGCGATGCCCAGGGTGCTGGCGCTCTTCGACACCCTCACGAGAGTTGAGGTGGGTTCCAGCAGACCAGGCTAGAAGAGAGAGAGGCTTGAAAAGAGCTGCTGACAAACCCCAGAGAAACACAATCTATCTCCTCCTCCCCTGAACTCCCCCCAGCCTGACCTTTTCCCCACATAAGCGCAAATATTTTGTGTTTTTCTTTTTAATTAGTTTTTATCTGTATTTGCCCAGGAAAATGGGTTATTTGTCCTGCACGTACGCGGCGTCTTGTCTCATTGAGCACACAGAACATTGTAAGTCTTCAAACATTAACATTATGGTAGTACATACATCACTACACCATATGTTTCACAGCTCTGCCACCTGTCCTTGTAAACCCATTTTACTCATATTGAGTGCAATCCAGTCACATTTTCATATCAATATCTCACCTTGATTTAAGAGAGCAAGTGGCCTCGGAATGACCTGAGCTACTTAAATAGATTCTGAGTCACTGACCATAGGCATGAAACCGGTCTCAGGGAGAGAAGCACTCTCTGGCAGGAACTGAGAGAAAATGTCATTTTTCCCAGTTTGCTCTGAATCTGAGGCAGTAGCGTGAAGGTTGTTTTTACTGCAGCAGTGTTGGGACCCAATTGGTCTCTGCTAAAATCAAAAGTGAACCCGGTGGCACGCTCATCATCCATCTATTGGTTACCTCCAAGCTCACTTATCATCGTTCTCCATCCATCGTTCAAAACCGGGAGGTAAGTGCTAAACTACGCGGGTATGATTGATGACTTCATGGAGCATGTGAGTGAGTGAACGATGTGAACTTAGAAGCTGACAGATGAGTGAAACAAAAGCAACAGTGAGTGTAAAAAGAGGGAAGAGAGAGAAGATCACAGTTAGCTTTGTCTGGAGGAGGAGTACTCCTGTTTTTCAACCGAGGAGTCGCACACATACACACTCTGCAGGGCATAAATTCTTAATAACTTCATCCATCCATTTGTGTTTGTCTCGGAGCCATTTCCAGTTGTCTGTCCCTCACCGGTTTTGAGGGGGTGTCCCCTCTGCCCCTCTGAGGGTCTTGGGGGGTGTGGTGGGTGTATGAGGGATGAGGGCTGTTGTCTTTGCCGATGTATCCACACTCTGCGATGTCCACCCCGCTGTCCTCGCTAAGGGTCTGTCCATTGTCTGACAGCTGAGACAGGGCGCCACCTGAAGGATAGCAGGCGTACACAGGGTCAAGGAGCAGCAAATTTTTTTTTAATGGCTGCATGCAATAATGATCAAACACCAAATATCAATGCCAGGGCGAATAAAATCAATCCACAGAGTCGTTATATGTGGTAAATTATTCTGGTTCTGCCGCGGGCTCACCTCGGGCTTGAGGCAGGGGCCGCACCTCGTTCACGTCGGGCTCTGCGTTGTTTCTGTGAACCTCCACTGTGACAAAGTGCTGCTTGTTGGATCCAGGGGAGGCCGGCGAGGACCTGGACAGGGCCAGGGGCTTGACAGGCA
>OMPJ01010985.1:0-10862 GCA_900312935.1 Carapus acus
TTGTTTGGAATGACGGCGACTTGGGAATCGGGCGATTCTCCTTGCAGCGACAGCGTCCTGACGATGACCTCGCGGGCCTCCAGGCACTGAATCCGGGTCAGCTCCACCGCCACGTAGTCCGCCATGGGGAACAGGACCTCGGCAATCTATGGCGGAAAAGAAGACAAGTGAGCAACCTCCCTGTGGCAGAGGCCAGGACAGCAGCTCCTCTCCTCTGTTCTTCCCAATGTCTAACCAAAGGTCAAAGGTCAGGCCCAATAATAATACATGGGCCAGTGTGACTCTGGCGTCCCAGAGACGGAGATAGACCCAAACTTTGACCCAATCACTGGGGAGTAGAGCTATTCTTTTATTTTTGTTCATGATAGAATTAAATATCCGAGTCTGGGTGATTTATCTTGACAAACAACCAAGTCATTGTGAGACTTTTAACCTCTTGTGCATTCCTGATGTTTATGTTAACAACAATAATATTAATTCTATATTAATATATCATAAAATATGAATATTAGTGTGAATTGAATAACATTATTATGATAATAACATTATAATGTTATTTGAAACAAAATATTAAGAAGTAATATTACACAATAAGGATATTATTATGAATTGAATAATAACTTTATTTCATTATCATTTGAAACATAATATTAATGAGTAACCCAACTTCCTGTTGAATTGCACTTACATTTTACATTTACATTGCATTGTACTTATAGTGTACTCATAGTATTTACATGCTTCAATATATGATGCTTTAATTATTTCGCATTTCATTGTGTTGCGACGGCAACGCCCCCCAGTCACACTCTCCACATATTTATCTATATTGCATCCTTTGCTTTGACCTTTTGCATCTCCTCTCTGTCCTCATGAGTATTTCTCATACACTCATTTATGCTCCATCCATCAACTGCACCTGCCCCAAACCAGGGTTACCAGTTCCACATACGGCCACTAGAGAGAGTTGGAAACACCTCTTGGATGCGTACGTTTCTCAAGTTTAGCCTTGCACTTCCTTTGATTCACAAGCAGGGAGCAGTGCTTCACACCTACCGATTATTGATGACATCATGGCGGACTGTCACTGACAGACACTTAACCCTTTGTGTTCCGTCCTAGAGACCTCTCGATCAGGTTGAACCCCACCCCTGACTCTCTCTTTCTCACACACACACACACACACACACATCCAGAGACACTTCCTGTCTGTCCTACCTTCTGTCCTTTTGTGCACACTGCATATCCGATGACATCCGCCCCGTTGGATGTCCCAGTGGGGGACATGATGGGGGGCTTCCAGTGGACCTGCAGGACTCCCGGTGCCTGCCCGCAGAGCACCTGCACATCAAGGGGAGGCTGGGGGGGCCCTGGTGGGAGGAGGAGGGAGGTGAGTGAGTGCAGCTCCATGTTGACATTTCACGCCACACATACACACACACACTCACACAAACACGTGTTAACCACAAACAAGAGGGAGGAGTGTAAAGCATCCATCAGGTGCACACAACCATGCAAATTAATGCTGGTACACACACACGCACACGCACGCACACTGGGAGAGAGGGATCACACATGGTGGAGTGGGAGGACAAGAAATAACAAAATTAAGCTTGTTTTTGAGTAATGGCGAATGTTTCACAGTTGTCTGAATAAAATGTGAAATAAATGAATGAATGAATGAATGAATGAATGAATAAATAAATAAATAAATAAATAAATAAATAAAAACATCCTATACCTGAATGTCTGATACCTGATACAAATAGATGAATAAATAATGAATACATATGAATAAATCTCAATGGAATTCAGCATCAATACTTTTTGTAAAATCGTGTTTGGGAGAATTGTTTTTCATATTTCCAATAGATAGATGATCAATATTTTAGATGAAAATATAAATACATTAATCATCCCACACTACAAACACTGCTCACAAAAACAAGGGTACACTAAAACAACACATCCACGATTATCAATGAATCCAGTTGGGAATCTTTTTTTATCACATTGTGGAAAATGAAATAAAAATAACAATATGAATAAATATGAATACAAATAAAAATCAATCAGTGTTGCTCCCTGACTGGACATGTTGACTCAACAGAGGTGTGACTGACTTGGAGTTACGCTGCGTTGTTTAGGTGTTCCTTTTATTTTTTTGAGCAGTGTATGTCTGTTTTATTTGTTTTATTATTGATTTCAATTGATACTCTATATACTATTATACATGCCATATATTTTCTATTTTTACTTTTTGGAGAAAATCTATATATTTTTTTTTTGCCTAATTTATTATTTTTTAAATCTGGTCTGAATTGTCCGCCACATTGTGGGGCTTTGCTCAGTCAGGTACGATGGAACAATTTCTCCATCCCTGTCCTGAAGTCCATTTGTGCTCCTGTATGCGGTGTTTCGTGAGATGGGACAGTATCCAACAAACATGATGTTGTAGGACGTCTACGGGACATGCAGGGGACAATCCAGTCAATCTGTGTACAGTCAGCTCCTTGTCTCGCACTGTCCTGGGCCTCTGCTTCACCATGCACACCCACATGCTGCATTCTGAGCCACACCCACTGTGAAACCCATCGCGTCTCGCAGCGTTTGGCTGCCGACGAACTGGGCCAAACAGCCTCGCATTCATGTTTCAAAACGCAAACCGGCCCCACAACCTGCCAGCCAGGCCAACAGCCTCCCAGCCAACCAAAGCATCATAACACCACAGAACATTCACGCCATCGCCCATCATTTGCTGCAAAGACTTATGGGAAACCAGGCCCAGGAGCAGTGTTTCACTCTGACCTGCTCTGCAATACGGAGTTGGACCTGGACAAAACACAACGCACAACAACAAACAACAACAACGGTAGGATGAGACAGGACTCTGGTCCCCAAGGTAACAGAGTTGACATGTTGGGTTGCTACATGTTAAGTGCCACCGGGAGGCGCAGTGTTGAGAACCACTGACCATGCCGATGTCCCATAACCAGCGCGTGTCTGTTAGCGGTGCGCCGCGGACACACAACTCGGCCTCACTAACCTGCAGCCTGAGTGCAGAACTCCACCCCGGCCTCCTTCTTCTCCCTCTGCTCCAGCGGCAGCTGCCATGGCACCTGATGGGGCTGCGCCACCACCGTCACCTTGTACACCGTCAGGGGCTTGAGGTTGTGGAAGCGTAGCCTGTACCTCCCCGCCTTGACCAACGCATGCTCCGCCCCGTCCATGAACACCGTGTGGGCGTAGTTACTGTTGCTAGGCAACCAGGAGAGCTCGGCGGTGTTGCGCTGGATGTCATCCACACGCAGACCACACGGCGCCACCACCACGTTGGCCCCCACCAGCAAGCTACATCGCAGCTCGTCGGAGAGTCCTCGGTCGGTGACGCTCTGCACAGACACCCGGTGGACGCAGCCGTCCAAGTCCAGCTTCTCCAGGAGACACTTGGTCCGGCCTCCGTACTGAATGCTGGCGCGGGGCTCGCCGTCCACGAGGACGTTATAGCCGGAGACGTTGCCCCAGCCCAAAGGCACCAGCGGAGGCTCCCATGCCACGATGACGCTCCGCGCCAGCTGCTTGATCAGGTTGATTTTTCGAGGGTAAGGCACAACATCTTCAGCCAGGTCCTCAGGGTCCAGGGGCACGCCGGTCCCGTTGCTACATGGTCCCAGGGCGTTGGCCGAGCCCAGGAGGCTCTCCTGGGAGGCGCCTCCGTCCACAGCCATCAGGGCTAGCGGGGCGTGATCATGAGGGCCCAGGTCCTCCCCTCCATCTCCAGCCATGATTGCTGGTTTTTCTTTGTCCTGGACAAACTCCACAAAGTTGGAAGGGACAAGTCCTCGCTGTCCGTCCAAAAGCTCTCCTGAAACAGAGGATACAGGCTTCATCTAAAGGCTGTGACTGACAGGTAGTTAGGTACTTAATTGATCCACTGATCTACTGTAGTGATCAAGGAAATTTAAAGGAAAGTGTCTTAAGTACATAGATTCCATAAACATTTTTTTCTGTACATATTCAGCCTCTGTTCAAATTTTCTTTTTCTGTATATATTTTCCTGCGTAGATTGACAGAATTTATCTATTTCTCTGTACTGCTTTCTTTGTGCGTAGCGTGGCAGCAAAGTAAGAATTCCATTGTGCATGGAAACTTTCTATACTGTACATATGACAATAAAGGGTTTGAATCTTGAATCTACACTTCTAATGTTTGGAAATGTTCCATGGGGAAAATTCATGTTGCTCACACAAGATTCATGATTTGCATCACCGCCAGACACTCGGCACATCGGAAATTCCTCTGTGAGTCGCCTGACAATATCAACAGCTGCTTATATTAACTGAAAATACAGCCACATCTTGAGTGTACACAATTATAAGCATTGGCTGTGTTCCTCTCGGGCCACAGCTGAGTCACAGAGTAAGAGATTGGAGTTCTGTTTCCATATTTACTCTGTGGCATGAATAAAAATGGAATGTGGGATTTGGTGATTCGGCTGGATTTACCAGCAGGTTTAATCTGTGGCTCTGTCCTTAACCACAGCGCTATAGATTGTCTGCAGGAGGACTTTGTAGAATAAGTAACTCTGCAAAACCAACAAAAACTTGCGAGTAAAAGCCAGACTGGCCATGCGGTCTTCATCACAAAGGGAAGACGAAGCGGGAGAAACTCCCTCCTTATCCTCTCGCCCCTAAATTCCAAGACCTTAAACCTCTCCGTGTGTTTGTCAGCGGGGTTTGCACCGGGCGCGTGTGTGTTGGCGATGAATGTGGCCCTGCGGGATTAGTCATCAAGCGGGAGCAGGATTCCCAACAGCAGCCGCGGTCTGAGGCCCGCGCCTGCCTGCTCGGTGATAAAACACCAGCCGGCCTCAAGATGCCTCTAAATCTCACCGCCCACAGCCACTGCGTCACGGCAGCTGAGCACCGCCGAGGCTCCTGCGGGGTGGGGGCGGGGTTGGAAGGGGATAAGGACTGCATTCCTCCGGAGAGGAAACTCTCAAAATTCCTCAGGGATTAGAGAAATGTTTGCTCCACTGAACATTTCCAAACATTACAAATCTATTAAAGACACTTCTCTTAGCCTGCGGTTTATCCCCTCTTCCCACGTTTAGCGCATCACCTTCGTAGAAGCCGTCATCGTCCATGTTGCCGTAGACGTACAGGTACTTTCCAGCCACCAGGGGGAGCTCCGCCTCTGGGTGCTCGTTGGGTCCATCGTAGGGGTTGTAGCTGAGAGATGGGAAATATTCTGCATCATAGTAGCACTTGAGGACCCGGATCATACTGTCACTGAGCCCGATCAAACTGCGGCCCGTGGGCCACATCAGGCCCAATGCTCCCTTTGATCCGGCCCGCTCAAGATTAGCACAGAATTCACAACAACAACAACAAAACTAATACATGACTTTGATGCACTGGCAAAGATGGGCAAACAACAAAACTGGTCCTATTGATAGGTAAATATTGTAACACATTTATGCTTTTTTTCTGTTTCTGTCTGATATGTCAAATCAAGTCAAGTCAATCTAATTTGTATTGGGCCAAATCATAACAGATGTTATCTCAAGGTGCTTTCCAAGATGGAGCAGGTAAAGCTCCTCAACATGTAAACACTCAAAGTCTATTAAGCCATCCGTGATAACAACGTAGAGCGCTGTCCTAAGCTAGTGAAAACAGTGAATTATACCCCAAAAAGGCGACAATGTGAGGTGCTTATCTGCACCTTTTGCTGATGCGTTCTGCCTGTCTACCAACAAAGATGTTGGGGGGTCCCACCTGTAGCGGGCGGTGCAAAGGCGGACCTGGCCTGTGTAGCGAGGTTTGGACCTTGGTGACGGGCTGGTCTCATCCTCCATCTGCAGGATAAAAGGATGGCGTTAACCTCGGACTCAGCTCGGTGACCGCGCAGGACTAAACGGCGGCACCGCCCCACCTCTGATGGGGTCAAGGGCCGTGGGCTGCCGGATCGGTCCGTCGTCACGGCGTTGGCTAGGACTCGCAGCGGCTCGGCTCGGTTTCCAGTCTGCGGCGGGCTGGGCAACAGCTGGGCGGTCAGTCGCGGCGTGTTTGCGGCACTCTCATCGCCTGGGAAACATTGATTTCCATAGCAAATAAAGAACAGCTGTCAGCGCGCGGCTCATTGCACCGCTATCGATCCGGCGGAGGGAGAGAGCGACAAAGCCGGGGGAGCAATTCCGCTCAACACCCTCTGTCTACAAAGCGTTTATCTCCTGCCGAACACACCTGTGGTCCTAAAAACAAAACGCAGGGAACATGTTGTCTCAGAATCCACAAATTCTGCCGCAGAAGTAATCATACACTGACAAAGGAGGATGGGAACACCTGGTAGCGAAGTAATCAGGGTAGATTGTGGTGGTTCGAGTGGAGGTATAGTGTGTGTCGGTGTGTCTGTGTGTGTGTGGTTGTGTGTTAGACCATTCAAGCACACACACCACTTCCCAGGCCTTTATCCATGATGTGTAAATGTAAAAAGCCGATCGCGTCCGCATTAGCATGGCTTGAGAATGCTAATGCGCCACATCGTATTCCCGTCATACATCGGGCGGGTGATCAATGGGGACGTGTATCGATCGCCCATTACCATCTGCATGGTGGGAGTGAGCTCGCTCAGCTGGCAGGTGTGTTCCAGTTGAAGGAGGAGCTCCTGTGACTAGAACATGAGATGTCCAGCACCGTTCTAAACCCCTCTGAAGGTTTGTGTTCCTACTGGTGACACATACACATACCTGTTGCCGGTTGACCGTCCAGTTGGCCGTCGTTTCGCGAGACGTTCTTCTCCACCGACAAGGGGACGAAGGCGTAGGGGGCGTGATGGAGTCTGAAGATGTCTGGCTGTAGATGGAACCTCAGCAGCTCTTTGGACAGCTGGTGGAAGCCCTCAGTCTGTGGGCAGCATCTCTCCGCCAGGTCACAAACCTTCACCTGTCAAAGGGAGACAGAGAAGCCAGACGGGACGCTTAGGACGGATCAGGACCTGTACACCTGTAGGTTTTCTGGGGAGCATCACACTCATCCAGGCCCGTCCAAAGTAGTGACACCTGGACTTGGTTGGTTATTGAAAGTGAAGAAAACTGGAAATCCTCTGAAAAACTCTTTTTACGGGCCCTTCCTGGAATTTGAAAGGCTTTCTTCTGATATTCTTACTTTGTTTCAGCACTGATTCACTCTGATTCACTGTGGCAACAGAGTTCTCAGGCTGCAAGGACCTTTTCTAGGGACTAGAAGGTCCCAACACAGACCATCTTTCTTTGTTAAGATTTTGAAGAATAACAATCCCTGGGGTCATCTTTGTGCATCTAAGAGTAAATAATATTCTCTCCTCTTTGACTGAATTAATTCCTCTTGGGATAATACATGTGTGTACACAGTCAAAAAATGTCTTTTAAATCATCTTTTACTATAAACATTTCCCCTTAACTCCAAATCTCTGATGAACAGCTGTAATATTCTGCAAATGTTTAAATGCCTCTTGAGAATATGTGAAACTGTGAAACAATTGTGTTGCTCCATCATGTTCTTGGTTAGCCTGATCCCAGGTCTGCAGAACACACACACACACAACACACAACACACAACACACACACACACACACACACACATTCACACTCAAACCCATAGCGCAGTGCGGCAACTTGACAGAAAGCAGCACATCAGATGCAAACATTGGTGTCTGGTTGTGTGTGTGAGTGAGTGTGTGTAAGCACCTTGTGCAGGTGAGCGGGCTCCTTCTGCTTGTTGCTGAGGGCCACCAGGACCTGCTCATGTTCCGTCTGCAGCTGCTTCTTCTGCCCCACAGCCTCGTGCATATGCTGCAGGACGACACGGGCACAAGTCGGCTGAGATCCAGAAAACTTGGGGAGAAAGAAACAGACCGGCGAGGCTTTTATTTTGGCGGGTCAACTTTTGTGCCGTTGATCTGTTTGTGGATTCTGAAGGTGAAATATAATTTGAATGCCCTGAAAAGGCCATAAATAAAAAGGCTGAACATAAATCACTATATTGTGTTTTGCTGAAGAAATAATCCCTGTTAGTATCCCTCATCCGTCAAACAAGAGAAACAAAGGCAGCTAACGTATCGACTTCGCAAAATGTAAATGCCACCTTTTAACAATAATTTGGTAATAAGTTATACCTTGACACAGGCGGGACAAGATAATAATGGAAAGAGGGAGGAAAAAAAAAACGTCGCAAATAAATAAATTGAAAACAAATTATCAGAGTGGAATTTTGCTTTGAGGTCACACGCACACTAAAACACGAGGCACAGCCATTTTTGAAATTTCAGGGGTATTTTGACCATATAAACCCTGGAAGGAATCCGTCTCTTCACATTTGACCCAAACTGGTAATTCCAGGAGCAGCAGGCTGCCCATCAAGTTGCCTGAGAGGGATTTGGTGCCTTGCTCAAGGACACATTGGCATCGGAATCAGAAAAGGTCAAGAGCTGGAGTGAAGCTCTGCTGCAACATTACGCCGAGACTTAACTCACAGTAAATTAAGACCATGAGATCTTTCTTATACGGGGAATGGAGGGATCTAGGGGGTTAGAGAGGACACATGGCTTAGGAGGAGCTGACGTTCATCACATCGGTCTCTCCGTTCTCTTTCTTTCCGTTCTCTCTCTCTCTCTCCGTTCACTCACGCGGGTTTCAAACAGAAAAGCCTCTTTGCCTCCCTCAGACACTTCGGCATCTCGAGCAGCTCATCTAATCAGGGCCGAGCCAAAAGCTCCGTGGGGGGCTCAGGGAAGCGGGAGCTGATTGGCCAATTTATGCACAGCCGCGCACGTTTCCTGCCCGCTGAGTGTGTGTGTGTGTGTGTGTGTGTGTGTGTGTGTGTGTGCGTGTGTGTGTGTGTGCGTGTGTGTGTGTGTCACTCCTTAACTCCGACTGTCTCAGCTTTGCCTGAGGAGCTCCAGCTTACATTTAGTTTTGTCAGTTTGCGGACGGAACTTGTAAGCGCCCCCCATCTTACACACATTCACACACACGTACACACACTCCCTTCATCTTTGCAATCAATACCAAATGAGAGAGTGATAAACGGTTGGCGGCCGTATTAGGGAGCACACCCGTTTTCTCTGCGACAGGTCCATCTCTCTCTCAGATTTGCCGACAAACAGGCGATCGATGGGCGCCATGCCAGGTGGCGGTTTGTAATGAGGCAGCCGGGCGCCCTTTATTATTGGTCCTATTATTACAGGCTGGGCGGAGCAGCTTGAGTGAGAGACGAGCCACACGGTTGACTTCCCCGAATAAAAGCGGTTGCTTTGTGTGCTTTTCTCCTAAATTCTGTTCCAAGGAGCCATCAAGCCTTGTGCCTTGAGCCTTGCTCACCAAGGCTGCCGCAGGTTTCTGTCTGGCTGCCTTAAGAGCGTCCAGGCACAGCTGCGCCATCAGGACCTCAAATATCTACTGGGAAAATGAGGACTCTGAAGCTTTTTTTTCTTTTCTTCCTCCACAAACTTTTATCTTTTTAATTTTTTGGTCTGAATCAGACACTTTTGGAAGCTCGGGAATAACGATGGTGACTTCTGACTGCTGAGTGCAGACGGGATAAGTAGAAAAATAAAGAGATGTACAAGCAAGCAGAAATACTGTAGCTTTCAACAAATCTTTTCAAAATCTATTGACTTTACTTCTTTCCATTATGAATTATCTATGCAATAACTGTATTCATTAATCATTATCATTACCATTACTATTATTATTACTATTATTGTTACTATTATTGTATTGTCTAATATTGGAGGAGATAAGAGGAAGGGGGGAGAGGAGAGTAAAGGGGAGGAGGAGAAAAGAGGAAAGGAGGAGAGGAGAGGACAGGAGAAAGGAGGAAAGAAGGAGAGGAGAGAAGAGGAGGAGAGAAGAGAGAACGGGGGAGGAGAGGAGAGGAGAGGAGAGGGGAGGAATGAAGGAGAGGAGATGAGAGGACAGGAAACAAAGAGAGGAGAGGAGAGAAAAGGACAGGAGAGGAGGTGGCCTCACCTTCAGAGCTTCCTCTAGGTTCTCCACTCTGCATTGGAGGCGACTCTTCTGCCTTTGAGCCACGTCCCGCTCGCTGCTCACAGCTGCGAGGCTTCGTCTCAGCTGGTCGTAGTCCGACTTGACCTGGCGGGGGGCAGGAGGAATTGCGTCAGCGGGAGAGACAGAGGGAGGGACGGAGGAAATGAAAAAAGGAATGAGGACAGATGAGGCCAACCGCCAGAGGATGGGTCCAAAATGGTGGAGGTTTGTAGGAATTCGCAGGAGACTCATTTCAGTTTCTCACCGTATGTGTGTGCCTGAAGGTGCTTGTGTGTGTATATGTACGTGTGTGTAAAAGTTCACAGACAAACTCTGCACATTCCCACTCAGCCCCGCCGAGGCTGAGCTGCTGACTCGGCGGTCCTGGCCTCGCTCCTCAGTCAGTCGGTCGGGGGTCTGCGTGCTAAACACCCCCCGTGGGACGAGCGGAGCCCATTTGTCAGCTACACGCTGATCTTCTCACTAATTAACGGGAGGGAGGAGCTCACTGAGGAGCGACTCGTGTGTTTGCTCATTCGCAGGGGTCGGCAACCCGCGGCTCTGGAGCCACATGTGGCTCTTTAGCGCCGCCCCAGTGGCTCCCTGGAGCATTTTCGCCCTCTTTTCCAGTGGGGCAAAGATCTGAGCAGGAAGATCTGAGCCTGCCATTGCTCCATCAAGAGCTCTGTGTGTGTGTGTGTGTGTGTTTGGGATTGTGTGTGTGTGTGTGTGTGTGTGTTTCTCTGACTCCCTAGAAGTCTTTTCTGGGTGAGTTAGGTAACGCACTGTTGCTGCCCTACTTCTGAAACTCAAAACACACACACTCAAACACACA
>OMPJ01010987.1:0-11788 GCA_900312935.1 Carapus acus
AAATTCACATATTTATTTATCTATTTATATTTATTTATCTATTTAATATTAATATTAATATTAATATTAATATTAATATTAATATTAAATTATATCATATCATATCATATTATATTGTATTGTATTATATTATATTATATTGAATAGTGGGGCAGCAACAATCAATTTTTAAGATGAGCAAATAATGAAGATGGTTTCGTCCCAATCTCATAAAGCACATGATGAAAAAACATGACAAAAAATAGTCAAGTCTGAACTCTGGAGAACCACTTTGCAAGGATTACCTGCTTACACACGCACAAATGGGCACAATCACCACTAGGCAAACAACTTAGCTTTTTTCTTTTCTACCCTACGTCTCTGATATTTTTTGCTGCCAAGTGGCCACTCAAGAAGCCATTTAATCAGATGCAGAAATCACTTCGCCTCGAGCGGCCAGGTGCTACAGAGGCGGCGTGGAACTGCGACTCAGCCGCCGCAATCAGCGCGTGAGCATCAGCGAGCTCGCAGGGAATCGGCAACCTAACAGGTGAAGTTCAACCACCTTTCGGATGGGGCCGAAACCTTAGCCCGGCTTCCATCTGTTAACACGTCCGCGTGTCGTGAACATCAATCCAGAGTTGTAGATAATGGTCGCCGACACGTGCACAAGTGGGCCGGGACGCCGCCGCCTTTGCGGGGCTCTCATTATTGAGGCTTAACGACGGACGTGCCTGGTGTTAATGTTATTCAATGTCACGACGGGAGCAGAGGCAGATGTGCGGCGAGATGGAGAAGAGGAGGGGGAGGAGGGGAAGAGAGAGCTTCAGTCGGCCTCAAGGTTGAGTTTAATTGAACAAGGTTGTTAAAGTCTCCCCTCTGCGCGGCGCTTAATTGGAGCGGAAAGTGCAACAGAGGAGAAGCTGGTGAAGACTCAAAAAACACAACAGCTGTGGATGTGATTTGACCTCAGTCTGGCTTTCCTCAGCTGTCAGGAGGCGCCGAGCAGCCACGGGAAGCTGCGGAAAAACACAGACCGCCAAATCGCCGGGCCGCCCTCGCAGCAGGACCACCTACCACCTACAAAACAGGCGGGACAAGCCGTCGGGTTGTTGTTGTTCTTCTTCTTGCTGTTGTTTTCGTTGCCCTGACCCACTTCACGAGGCGGCGACGGTTATCGTCATCGCCTCGAACAACAAGTTCTCGTGACTGCTCGGCTGCAAATCGCTCAGAATGACTCAGGATGGGGAACGGAAACAAAAACGCTACCGCCAGAGAGGGCGTGTGCTGGGTGGAAAACAGGGAAACATCTTTCTCCACACCCCACTGAGCTGACCGTGACAGAACAAACGTAGACTCAATTCCAGACAAGTTAGAGAATTGAGAATACCAGTTTCAACAAGCTGAGATTTGAAATAACCTAAAAAACAAGAAGAGTCATTCAGAGAAATTAAATTCTCCTCAACAAATGCCACATCAACCCTTGAATGCGCAACACCTACACTCTTCAACGAGTGGGGTCATTTTTGACCCCAAGTAAAATTCGCGAAATATTGAGAATTTTCTCAAAATGAATGAAAATGTAAATAAAGAAAATTATTACCTCATGTCACAAACGTGTTTAAGGAGGAACACCTGGAATATGAATATATGAAATTTTTCCTTTATAAAGATTTTGAAGAATAAAGACTCCTGGGGTCATTTTTGACCCCATGTGTGCATCTAAGCATTAACATTATTACATGTATGTGCTGTATGGATATAACCGAATAAATGTTTACATACTGTACACAGTCTCTGTATAGATACATTGAGTGTAGCGAAGACTAGCCAGGAAAATACCAGATGCCTTCCTACTCCCAATTTTTGTGGGCTTGTAAAAGGAAGCAGGGGGTCAGCAGCTGATAGAAATCATGGGAAGAACAAAACACTCATTCACGTCTCTGTAGCTTAGCAACAGCTCCAGTGTGCTGCCTGTGCCAAATATGAGAGAGTGGTGACAGAAAGCAGGCCGAGAGTTTGGCCAAATTGTCACCATTTTGTCGAGCGCTGCATCTCAATCAGCTCGCGAATGCGCCGCGACAATCCGTCGCGAGTCGACGGTGGTGAGACGGACTGAGAAAGAGTAGAGAGGCATGGTCGCAAAGAGGAAATAAAGATGGGGAATGAAGCAGCATAGCCTTGCACCTGTCTGATAGCATTGGGCCTCTTGACTGTCAACTGGGAAGTGATGGTGATGAGGAGGTGGAGTGTGTGTGTGTGTGTGTGTGCACGTGTGTGTGCGTTTGTGTGGTGGAGGATGGAAAGTTAAAAGCAAAGTTGCTTGGGCAGGGGTCGGCAACCCAAAATGTTGAAAGGGCCAAATTGGACCAATAAACCATAAAACAAATCTGTCTGGAGCCGCAAAAAAATTTAAAGCTTTATATAAGCCTTATTAATGATTTTAATACAGATTCTACACATTTTCACAGAATTGGAAAACGTCAACAATATTTTGTATTTTAGAATATAATTTTATACTATTATTTTCAGATTTTTCCTCCCAGAAAAACCATGTTAAAACAAAAATATATATTTTTTCCCCCATCTTTTTCCATATTACACATTTTTGAAAATGCTCCAGGGAGCCACTAGGGCATCGCTAAAGAGCTGTATGAGGCTCCGGTGCTTTGGGTTAACGTCCCCTATGTTAGGGGAATATTTTCCAACTCCAGATGTAAAGGTCTGACATTGGCATTTGAACACAACAATAATGATAAAGGAGAGTGGAAAAAAAAGAAATATGTGGACAACAGGGATAAAAAGAATGGGAAAGATGTGCTGTGTGTATGCGTGTGTTTAAACATTTCGCATATTTCTCCACAGCATATAACCTCCATGTTGTGCGCAGCAAACAAGGCACGGCGATGAATTAATGATAAACTGGGACGACGTGAGGTGCGTTGGAATGTAAATACGAATAAGTCAGAAATTCATGGTATATTTGAGTGTGTGCGTAAACAAAGGTGGCCGACAAGATTGTGTTTGTGTGTGTGCGTGTTGTTGTCTCACCTCGCTGCACACTGGCTCCCGCCGGTCTCTCCCGACGCTGCCTGGGCCTCGTCTTCCTCCTCTCCTCCTCCTCCTCCTCCTCCTCGCTCCTCGTCTGAGGGCCGAGCCCACCCGCGGCGCCCGGCTTGCCTCCTGTCTGCCCGGCCTGCTTTTCCTCTGCCGTCTCCACGTAGCCGGCTTTCTTCTTCCCTCGGCCCTCGCTGTCAGAGTCGCTCTCCTCGCCCAGGATGTCATCCACCTATCGGAAAATAACCTCGGTGAGTTGCTGCGTGTGGAGTTTGTGAGGAGGCGGAAGCCTGCATGGACTGAGGTTTCAGCACCGCAACTCAAAATCGGTTCACTATGAGCCGATGTTACCCGTTTCTCAAGCAAATTGAACCAATGGGTGCGGTCCAAAGTGGTTAGAAGCGTAAAAGGGCGATAATCGTCCACGTTTGAGGTTCCTCTTGGCTCCTAAAGGAGAGCTCAGAGATGCTGGGACGCGGCGTCACGCTAGTCGCCTCTCATCGTCTCTCAGCGCCAGTATGGAGTACAGTGCATATCACAGCTGCCAAAAATATCCACATATTTTGCACAGATTGCCCAGAGGCGACTCTGAATTATTACTCTCTCCACTCAGTCTGGGAGGTTTAGCTTTCATGACTCCATGTGGGAGACTTAAGAATGCCAAGACGGCCGAGATATTACCCAAAGTAACAGTCTGCACATTTCCCAGTGTGCCGCTCGCTACCTCCGGATTAGCAGCGAGGAGGAAGAAATCAAACGTGCAACTCCAGCTGCTTTGAACCTCGGTGCCCCCGCGACACAAACAACTTACAAATGTTGTTTATGGCAATTTCAATGAGCGACGACATGCATTAAACTGAAACTGTGAATATTCTAATGCGGTGCACGAATCAGGACAGTAGTTTGTGCTTCATTTCAGTTTGGCTCCTTCGCCCTTCCCTGGTGTACTTCTTTATCTATTTACAGCCACGATTGACCCACGCGCACAAAGTAGCAAGGTCGCTGATTTATCGATCGTTTGGAATATGTTAGCAAAACCTCAGATCAATACCAGTAGGGACAGGGAGAGTTGGGAGCTTTCCGCAGCACATATGCGGCTCCATAATCCACTGACTCATTAGCAACATGTGGCGTTTGGAAACGAGGGGGTTTTAATCTTGGGGTTAGCGCGAGAATAATTACAGGCATCAAACTGAATCTATTTAAGCAGTGCTGTCGCTTCTTTGGACGGCCACCGAATGTCACGGCAAAGGTAACAGCCGCTGAAGCGACAGAGATAAAGGACGAATCCTTGAAGCGTCTCAGGGCCTCGGCCAGCTGCTCCCCGACTCCATCGTTCCACGCAAATATGGAGGAGAGTGACCCCGCGGTGACATCCGCAATTTGGACAAAGTACACGCTCCAACCAATTGCTTTTCCCCGGCAGGGGTTGAAAGGGAGGTTGACGCTTTTATGGACTCCCGCGGAACAGGTTTAAGTGCAACCTTTGTAGGAGCTCCCGCGGCTTTTTGAAACTGTCCGGCCTCCTCGCGGTTTCCTCTTTTCAGAGCGATTACACACAGACGAGCGCAGCGTCACCCTGCTGGGACAGATGAGGGCCATTGCACACATTTGCATTTATGTACTCGACACGGAGACGATGCACAAAAACAATCGCCTGCATTGTGACGGAGAAGAAAAAGGGGTGCGCCATGAAAAAAATAAGAAAAACATTCCCAGCCTCATGATTAATGAGGACAAGATAGGGGATCGCATATGTAGCATCCCTTGAATAATCATCACAACACCATGTTCCATCACAGGCAGGTAATCAGAACTACATCCATCAGGTGATGGACCAGAAATTTAATGTCTGGGCTACATGCAAGCCAATTTCCTTCAGCATCACTACCCCTTTTCTGTCTGCAGCCCCCGTCTTCACCGGAGCTCCAATGGAGCGTCAGACCGCAGACCCCTTTCAACGCAACCACACCTCCAACCCTCGCTGCACCGAGGAGGCTCTGGCCCTTTCAGCAGAGGCTGAGCCATTAGCGATCCCGGCAACAAATACATCCCAGCTGGGGCTGAGAAACCCATCCAGAACCCCGGCCTCACCCCTCATTGTGCCCCGTACGCCTTCGCTGAATGCCAAAAGTGACTGATTCTCTGTAGTTACTCTGCAGCAGAATGTGCTTCTGCCCATTTGGAGGCACCCGGTAGATTCCGCAGCTGTCACTGTGATTTATGTCCAGGTTCACTTCATTAACTTGCAGATTTCCATTGGCTTTTACCTTCGCCGATGCTTCCAGTGACGTGTCTGTTAATAAACCAATGAAAACTTCTCCAGCTTTCATTAACAATTCTTCCACACAGCTGTTAACACCATTTTCCACTCTCCATCTGACTCCTAGGTTTGTGTTTTTTGTCTTACATTAGACCTTTCCGACTCAATTGAGATGATATCAGTTCATCTGTCAGTCATTCTTGTGACTTTTACTCCACATTGCATTTGCTACGTTGGCATGTGTCACCTCAAATTTGTTTTAAGTAGTAAAATATCGACGTGAGAGGAAATTCTTAATTAAGGTTTCTGGTCTGAGACTCAGAGGAGGTCTGGGTCACAAAAACAGCTACTTTAGAAACTTCAGCCTCACTCACAGGTCAGGGATGGAGCCGCACACACAGTAAGAGACTGCTGGCCTTGAAAAATAGCCGTCAACATTGGTTTTGAGAGAGAATTCAGCAATTAGGAGGACCTGCCAACACAGCAGCAGAGTGCAACGTCCAGGGAAATGAGCCCAGGTCCAAGTCCGGCTCAACACACACCGAGGCGCGAGTTACGGGGTAACATTACACCGCAAACTGGAGAGGAGCCACGCCGAGGTTTGCCTGGCAAGACCCAAACTGGTCCCCCGCGTCCACTGCTCCTCACATGGAGACAAAGGGTGAGACAGCAATTTCTCTGTGAATGAAGAATTCATTTCTAAAATCGCACTGTACCAATGCACCCCCTGAATTTAATCCCTGGCAGAGTGGTGGGCTGTTTCCCACAGAGACGCAAGTCTACAGACTTTACAAAGAACACTTCAGACCAACAGAGAAAAGTGTAGTCAAAGCCGGTGCAATGCAGCAAGTGCAAAGGGAATGCAGGGCCGCTGCCGCAATGCACTTCTTGTCCTTTTTGCCCACCCGCCTTTCGTTTTTGTCAGCAATGTTCCATACGGCTCTGTCAAGTGCTCCCGCAGTATTGCCGGGAGGACGGATGATTATTTTTATCCATCATTATCCATCGTTTTCCCACAGATACGCAGCCGGGATATACGGGTGAAGGGAATCTGTCTCTGGCGAAGACGCAGTCAAGCCTGAAACTGCAGAAACAGATTGAGTGTAGCTGAGGAAACAGATTGAATGTAGCTGAGGGCCTGCGGAGAAGAGAGACGGAAGCCAATGAGAAATGGGTCACGTGTCATGGTTTGGTTATCGCTACCATGACTCAAGTTCTTCAGCATGAAAAGAGTAAATCCTAACTACGTAGGTAGAAGGAAGTAGGTAGGTAGGTGGGTAGGTAGGTAGGCAAGTACTAACGATTCAGGAAGGTTCACGTGCCAGCAGCTCAAATAATAATAGAAAAACAGAGGTAGTGGTGAAGTGAACAAGAACCATCGGATAACGGAACCATCAACAAACTTATATACAATAGAAACTTTGTGATTGAGAGGGTACTGGATACCAGGTAGCAGAGGTGTGTACTCAAAAGGTTTGCCACACCAGGTGGTATCATGTGGTATCGTGACCTCTGAAGGGAACCTAAGTACCCAAAGAAAGGCAAACAAAGAGAAGAAGCCAGACAAGCTTTTATAAAGCTAGTGTGCATTCACACCTCAGGCACCTGCCAACTCGCAACACGCATCAGCCAGCAGCAAAAGAACGAGCACACGCCGGGTACCTGACCCGTGGAGCCATATTTCAGATTTTCCAGGGTGCATCAGGGTGAAGTTACCGTTACGTGAGCTTGGAGCCGGGACAGCTGGCTGCACCCCAACAAACCCAGACACCGGTAGGGATGAAGAAATCGTGACACCTTTCGTAGCAAACGTCCCCGACTGATTTCCTCTGGTGACATCAGAACGGACCAGCGCAGAGAAAAGTGGAATATTTAAAGTATTTCACTCGCAGGTACCATCCTGATGAGGACACTGGGTGAAAAAACGAAGCTGCTGATGTAAGTAAAGGTAGAGTCAGGCTGCTCTCTTTTGAGACGTGTCCAAAAAACGTAGTCCTCAGACATTTGAGGAGACAATTTACTTAGATGTGGGAAGCAGCTCAATATGCTGTATTTCACAGAAACAAACCTTATAGCAGCGACGCTGGGTAAAATTCAAGGGTATGTTTGCCCCCCCAACCTCCCGCCCGTCACATTTGGCAGCACTAAACGGAGGATTTAAAGCCAGCTATAATCCCCAAAATGGATCTGTTGGGTTTGGGGATTTTAAAAAGACATCTCATGCCACATTTAATCACCACAGGCTCCACAACACGTGATACAATTATCGGCTGAGGCACTTCACTTCACACGACTCGTCAAGTCTTATCAAAGCTGGAGAGAGAGAATGTCTGAGGCAACAATCGCCCGCCGTCTCTTTGGCTGAGCGCTCTTTTCCTTTCGCACCCTTAGATGCCTTTCAAAACTTTTCAAGGACGCCATAAACAGCATCTGTATTATCGATATTTAGCTTGGAAAGCCGCATCCCATCTCTGAACTACAGGACGTCCTGGCTGCTCCATCTGATGGTCATCCCGGATAGCGAAACGCCTCATTTGTCAACATTTTATCAGAATGACTTGCTTAATATGAACACCATCCCCCTAATCAGCCTGCAGAGTCATGCATGAGCTGATCTGTCTTGGTCGGTCTCAAGGATTTTATCCCACTAAGGACGTGTGCGATCGATACCTGGAGGCGGGAGGCGAGCAGAGTTTGCCGTGACTGATGACTTCGCTACATCGCCTATGATCCGGAGCTTAATGAGCCGAGCCTCTGAGGAGCGCACGTGGTGTCGGACCGTGTACGGCTCACGGCGCCGCGCGTCTAAATCATCTTCCAAGACGGCAGAACAATGGCTCTGGTTTTCGTGGAGTGGAGGGAGGAATCCACCACGTAGAAGAGGTGGAAGTGTGTTGAGGCTACGTCGGACATAATTGTAGAAAAAGTCTAGTTTATCTTTTTTTTGCTCATATATGACATGGATCAGATTATCTAAAAACCATGTAAATAACAAAAAACAAAACAAAACATGTGGAACCTGACGTTTCTGGGATTTGGGACACTCATACTTTGATTTCTGAATCCACGCCACTGTTATGAAACTCGCGTCTTCTGAATACACATCAACAAGAAAGATGGAGGACAGTGGTGATGAAAGTCCAATAAATGTTACAAATATGGAGCCACTAAATGAGAGCAATCCATATTCGAAATTCATCTAATTTTCTGCAAATGTTTCGAATCAAGTCGCTCCCTTTGGGAACAATTAGCGACATCGGGCGAGGAATTACCATATTCCATAACGCTGTGATGTGTGTGTGGGCCCAGAGTCGTGCCTCTCACACACTCCGACGGTGAAAGTACTGCTTCAAAGAAAGGCCACCAGCTCGCGAGTCCATCGCCCGCCTGGACCTGCACGTGTTGCTGCAGGTAAAACGTCTCGTCCCATCTCGTGGGCCGGCCGTGACATTTCGCAGCGGTTCTGTCGGCGCGGACGCCGGCCCACCGTCTGCCAATTACGGCCGGGCTCTCCCTTTGCCCCGCGCATCCAAGGTGTTTAAGAATGTCACCGGCTGCCCTTTGGCGGCGGCGGCGGCTACGCCAAGGTAACATTTCAGTTGGCGCCGAATGGCAGCTTGTGTTTTAAAGAAATAAGACATGGAAAGACAATGCTTCCCCTCACACTTGTGGGACTCCCACCGCCTGCTGGCCCAAGAACAAATCACTGCTGCCAGACAATTACGTCAAATTCCTCGAGTCCGATTCCAGCTCGTCTTAAGTCAGATAAAATCTTTGATCATAAATAAGCCTGATGAGGCCGCATCCACTAAGAAATAAAAAATACACAACTAGCCTTTGACCTCAGCTTCAACAAATTCCCAGATTGAAACAGGTTCAACAAATGTCACGTATGTGCAATAAGATCACCGACATCATCAAATCCCAGAGCTGAACAAACTTATGACACGTTATTGTGAAAAGCTTTTATAGTGCGACACTCTGGCCTTTAACACACCACATCACACAGCTGCATCGCCACAACACACACAGGAACATGTGTAACATTGGTAGCAAAGAGGCTTTGATGGAATGTTCTAATCAGAGTAAATTAAAGGAATATATCACTGGTCCATTATTTCCATAACGTGGTGCAGAGGACAGCACACCTTGAATTATGACTTTCATTCAGATAATTATTGACAATTTGGTGAGATCCTGTCATTGTTGCACCGGTTGGATGTGTGTGTGGGTTTTTTATTTTATTTTTGGCAATCTGAAGTGCCACAAATGTGTAAAAACAAGACCCACAATCGTCATGCCAATTTGCACGAGGTGGAAAAATACCTCATCACGACTCAATAAAATGGATTCAGAATGGGGGCATGTGGGAGGCTGATTGTGATGCATATGTGCGCGCTGCCTCACGCGGCGAGTGCGGCTGAGCGATGATCGCGGCGGATCGACCCGTCTTCCCTCTCCGCCGAGATAAGCGATCGTCACATGGGACGATCCATACTTCATCCCGTCCCTGCCTCGGACCTACAGCGCATCTTCGCTCATTAGCGACACGCAGAATTCCATCATACGCGCGGCAACGCGTTGGTAGGAGTCGATGTAAACGCATTCATCACAGCGTGGCGCGACTTTGGGCGCTAACTGCTCCTTCCTGCGAGATGAATTGACCGCAGCTATTAAAAATTAAAGTCAAGCAAGTTATGTCACGCAGGAACATTTCTCGCTCCGCTGTGCAGTAATAACAACGCCAATTCGTTCACGTAACCATCAATTTCAAACCCCTCCAGGAGAAAGATGCTCTCTTGCTGCGACCGCGTGTTCCGAGGCAATCGCACAAAAGCTCTGACCCCGCCGCTGACATAATGTACAATTTTCAGATTAATAATAGAAACACAATTTCCAGTCTACTTCCCGCTGCAGTTCTATAAGCCGCAAACAGGGCAGCAATCTGCCCAACCTGCTCTCTGCCGAGCCGTCGATGGACAGCGGAAAAAAAACCAAACAATCACATTTAGAATCGCATTTATGATGATTAGTCCATTATGGTTGCAGTAGACAGATAGGCAGCATTATATATAGCAGGCAGAAGGAGCCATTTACCACAAACTGGGGCCGGTTATCAAATTTATGACGCACAAAAATAATTCACTTTGCTTTGAAAATGATTCCTTTGCTCGCCAATGCTGCTTCTCTGCAGCACCTTTTGCAGGTTGGTGGTGCACATTGCAGATGATTGTGCCAGAGATGGTGGAAATAGGTCAGTCTGCGGCATGTCTGTTTTTCCAATAACAAGCGTGATGAAGCAACAAAACACTTAAGTGGCAGGTTGGAATCAGTACATCACTGCTTGGCTAATAAGCACTTTTCAGCTTAAGCCATTAAAGTGGCAGAGAAACATGAACCAATGTGACTGAAGACATTTTTTGTGAAATTGGATTTGAACTATTTTCATTTCGGCCATTGACATTTGCAAGTCAGCGGCTCTGTTGTTGCAAAACATGATATCTGATGTTTTTATGGGGTCAAAACTAACTTGAGTGCTCATTTCTGATCCGCAGCAGATTCATTCACAGCACAAACGAGTTAACGCAATCAAAAATATAACAACACATGACAAAATTATCGCACACTTCGACCCGGGCCTGGTTTCGGTAGCAGCCCTGGATGTAGCCGCACTGTTTCCAGCCGACTCCTGTTTCTCTGAGTTGTTCTGTTTCCTGAGAAATCACGGCGAGTTCCTCCGACGCTGAGCTGCAGCTTTGCACTTTCCTCAGCCGAGGCGCCGCAGGAGTGTAAATAAGGGAAACACGGTCCGGCAAAAGCAGAGCGCAGCACTTCTGGCGGAGCTGCCACGCCGCTGCCCTGCAGCCGCACACTTATCTGCCTTTACGGGTCGGCCCGGAAAATAAACTCACCTCGTTTAAACGGGGGGTCACTTCATCATTACGGGGCATGGCTAATCACACACACGCAGACACACACCCGGACACGCACTCGCACACATCGTTCAATTTAATTTTGTGTACACAAATTCCCAATTACCAGGGAGATTTATGATGCTGGCGGGTTGCTGCGGGGTCGCCGGCTTTCTAATCCGCTTCCCTCTGTTTACATCCCGTCACCACGGCAACCAGCTTCCAGCCTGGTCCCTGAACTTGACGAGTTCTGGTTCTCAGGATTCTTTTGCATAGGCTGTGATGTTCCAGCATTGATCTCCTATTTGTGGAAAGGATTCTGATGTACAAACTGATTTGACTTGCAGCACCGAAATGCACTGAGACATCTCGCCCCCGGTCTGTAGTGAGGCTGAACGCAGCCCCGACTCCCTCACGGGGTGCTGTGGTCATTGTGGTTCTTTTAATAATGACAGAAAAAGACCAGGGGGGGGGCTTTTTTGTTTCTTCTTTTGGTCCTGGAGGGACACATAACTAAGACCTCCAGGCTAATTACCCCCCTCAAGTCAAGGTCTTATGACAGCATGGCAGAGATGCT
>OMPJ01010989.1:0-10275 GCA_900312935.1 Carapus acus
GGGGGGTGTATGTGTGCGTGGCACAACAGAAAACCGAAAGATTCTGGTTTAAAAACGCTGAAAAAAAAAGTAAACCCTGAAGTTAGGGTTAGGCTGTCACATGACCAGAGGTATGTACTGTACACGCAAACATGGCTGACAGGTGGCGGCTGTCTGCTTTCACTCTGGGATGACTGCTTTCTAACTGCTGTTACGCTGTCCTGCACTCACTGACACCCCTCCGCCCCCCATCGCTTTGGACACAGAGCTACAGCAGATGTACAAAGCCATGTACAAAGAAAACCGTCGTTTTCTTTCTTTGACTCTCTGTCTCTCGCAGCGTGAGTTGTTTGGTCCAACGCGTAGGTGGTGAGATTTGACCGGACGACATTGTGGGTGATGTTGTACATCAGTGGAGTCTCTATCGTGGCTCTCTTGAGTCTGTTAAATCTTCCTCCTCCTGCTCTTTCCATGTGCATTTTTGGGTGATGCATGCATGAACAGAAGCATCCTGGTCCTGCTCAGGTCAGGCTTTTGCGAAGGGAACATTTCACAACGATTACGAGCTACGATGAAAAGATGAAATTTCGACCTTAAGCATCAATATCTAAAGGAATCCTTTTGATTGGGGGGAAAAAAAGACAAACTCTACCCCAAAAATATTGCCCCCACCCCACCACCTGAACGGCAACGCGTTTCAGCGCCATGCCGAGTGAATTAACGCCTCGCACAACCAAAGACTTCGACAACCAGACCGACCAAACAAAAAACGTTTTGCTTGGGACAAGTGTTGCAAACAATGCAGGGGGTCAGGGGGCCGTTGGTATGTTTGTGTGTGTGTGTGTGCACAGCTGAACACCAAGGTTGTGGATAGCCTCTCTCGGTGATATACAATACCATATGATTTTGTAAAGAAAAGATCTTAATATATGAATATATTCTATTTACTGTATTTGCCATGAGGATTTACTGTTCATGTCAACCGCGGTGTCGCAGAATGTAAATAGTGTCGTGGTGTTTTATCTATGATCCATACAATGATGAATGAATATGATTTGAGGTCATGTCATGCTTTCTCTCTGGTACCCCACATTGGCTGTACGATACTTACTACTTTTTTACTGAAAATGTTTCAATTTTAATGTCTTTTTTAAAGCAGGATGCTGATGTTGACTATGTATCATTGGATCTTCATCTATTAAAATGCACCATGATGTCTGTCACGGGAGAGGTTGTGCCGTGGTTTGCGTGCCGGAAGAGCAAAGAGGAGAAGAGGAGCAAAGAAGTGATGACTGGTGTGAGGGTGTGTGTATGTGTGTGTGTGTGCTTGCATGCACCTTAGGATCAGTGCATCTGCATCTCCGCGCTTCCCAGGCAGCAGTTCACACACTTAATTAAAGGCACCACTGATAATTACAGTGATGCAGAGAAACTCACACACTGATTATGAGGTGTGTGTGTGTGTGATAAAAAAAAAGTGTGCTGGTGCAGGGGGAAGTCGCACTCACACTCCTCATTCACCTTAATTTAGTCTCCGTGGTAACAAGTGACTGGTATGTAACGTTTTGGAGATGAGGGGGGGGGGCGCTGAAAAAAACAACAAACACAGATACTGTTAGTGTGCTAAGCTAAGGCTGTGTGCGTGTGTATACATACGTGGGCGGTCGGTAGTTGTCACACCTGTTGAGAATTTGTCTCACGCTGGATCGTCCACATTAATCTCTCACTCTTTCACCCCCAACACCACCCCGCTCTAAATCTCACTGCAGCAGATGGCGCCTGCGCTGTGTTTGCGTTGGGTCAGGTCGCCTAGCAACCTCGTCAAGTTCGCGCTTCCCTTCCGCGGCAGAAGAGTCGCTGCCACCCGCCCGCTTGTCCCCCATCGGCAATTTATTTCGATTTTGACTCACGCGTCCGCTGACGTATTTGTGTACGTCTGCGGTGGAAAAAGAACAAACCGGGTCTTCGCTGCGCACACGCACACGCAAGCGGCCGCAATAGCCGCGTCGCCATGCCAGGCAAATCCAACTTATTCGCGGCAGGAGGCAAAGCGCGGTCTGTGCCTCTGCGTGACCTACATTCCAAACTCTGGCGCAGCGTTGTTGCGTACCAGTCATATCCAGGTCATGTCTGCCCGAACTTGCCCGTTTATATCAGGCGGGTCCATTTCTTCCTCTTCCTTCCATGGAGGGATTAAGGTTTCCTCTCATTGGCGCGGTCTCGAACCCGAGGACGTGGAGGTGAAGCAGGGCGATGACGTCACGGCTCCGCGCCGTCGCACGCGGGGTCCACTCGCGCGCGCGCCGTGGGGCGTTTAAGGACTTGCAGCCAGACACGCTGGTGCGATTTCTGATTTATCGCTGCCTCAGGCATAGCAGACTAGACACACACTCACCATTCACCCTCAAAAAACAAAAAAACAAAACAGAACACTGCGGGTTGTATTTACACACTTATGAGACCCCACCCATGTGCACGGGCCATGTAACCCTCCTCCACGGGAAAACCAGACGCCCACTGTCTTGTTATGATAGCGGCTTCACCTCCAACACGCCCGGAGGCCGATCGTCAATCATACCCAGCCAAACAAAATGCACAATTACACCCCAGGCACAACAACACACACAAAAGAAGGCAAACATGTCTGGGCTGCGACTATAAAGGCAGAGGCGCACAATGGCGGTGACAGCTAAAGGCACTCTGAGGGCCTCCAGCCCTGATTTAGGACTTTCATTTACTTTTCCATCTACGTCACACACACGTGGCAAAAATGGGTGGCGGCTTCACCATGATATTCCTGCTTATAACCGGGTGCTGGCGATTGAAGTGAGAGCGCGAAAGGCTCGGCAGGCGCAGCGGCAGTGTATAAGCTCTCTTTGTTCAGCCAAGCATCCATCCTGAGGGAAGCAAAGTGCCGCCCTTCTGTTTGTTTACCGCGGCCGCAGATCCCCACATGCCCTCTGTCGTCAAGAAGAGGAGGAGAAAAGGAGAAAAGAAAAAAACGCTTTCGTCCCCATCCTGTGACATCACTCATATCTGCATCAGGCGCCGGGTGTCAGAGGCTGAACTGTCCTCGACTCGCCGGGGCCAGACGCCGCTCGAGGACACCACAAAACAAAGTATTCACAGGCCAGAGGCGAGGGCGGCCGGAGAGGGAGACGATACCGCGGAGGCGGACTGGAGGTCCAAAGTCAGATGAATCTCACACACGCGCGCAAGCACACACACTTCATCTGTGTCGGAGCTTCATTTCATGGGCCTCATTTCCACATGGCTTTTGGATTGTGGAGGCCGCGGTGCTGGATGTGACAGAGCGCTGCAGAGGTATGCGAGCTGATGCTGGGCTGGAGTCGGAGAGGTCAGAGGGGCTGCTGGGGAAACGCAACAATGGATCAACATGCTGCCAAAAAAAAAGAAAAAGCATGAATCCTGTTCTTCTGGCACGTGACAAGTGAACGTGCCTTTCCAAATGTGTATAACAATATGCTGGGAATACGTATGACCATTGTATTATTATTGGAAATATGAGTTAGCAACACAATAACAGTTAGCAAAACAGTATTCTAGGAATGTTTGTGTCATCGAAACACTACAATTTTCCCATAACTAAACAATGTGATAATCTGCTTTGGCAGCAGTTTATGACATCACAGCTGGTAACATCACCTTCGGGGAGGCAAGAAGAGGCTGAGTGAAATCCATCCGTTCAGAAACATGTACATACAACATACAACAAGCTAGCCCCCAACTGGTCCTCCAGGAAAAATCTCTGCCGCACTCTTTTCATTTTCTTTCGCCTCTTTTTGGCTTGGAGGGATTCTTCCCTGCCTCGTCTCCTGGCACAAAGAATTGGGTGTTGGGAGCAGCTGTGCCATTGTCATGTGACCTCTTATCCAAGTCACTTAGCAGCTACATTCACATGTGGCTGCTATAGCATCGAGCTAATCACTGCCACCAGTCAGGAGAGACAAACTGCAGATGCGTCTTGTCACAGGGGAACTGGCATGACAAACAAGGCGTGGTGTGGGTTAAGGAAAGAACCCTCGAGGAACCGAGTCACATTGAGACGGAGCCCCGGCGTGAGGCTGCCCCGGCGCCACTCACAGCGTGCTGGTCTCGGGCGAGCCCAGCCAACTCCTTGCTCCAAAATCCTCACACGGTCCAAAGCCGTGCACGGTGGGTAACCGGGAAACTGGAAAATGTCTGCAGCTGTAGATCTCCGAGTGTGAATGAAGTTGTCTGTGCGTGTAAAACGGTGAGCGATGGGGAGAGTCTTTGGCCCCCTATGGGACCCTAAACTGACCCAGCAGGGCCACACAATGGATGCAGGAGGGGGAGGGGGAGTGTGTGTGTGTGTGTGGGGGTGATGGTGTGCTAGGGGATTGGGGAGGTTCATTCTTCCTGCTTGTAAATACAGTAAACAAGTAATTACGCAACATGGATGGAATGGGAAGGCCAAATTTCCTCTTTGGTTTGGTATTAAAGCTGCTAGCCAGGAAATCCACACAACAGCAGCGGTCTTAAGTCGACATGCATGGCGCCCTCACGATGGCCATGTGCCAGAGATGTCAGTCATGTGACCAGAGGCACGAACCCCCCTCAGAGGACATCCTCCGACGTTCCAACTCCCCTCCACCCCCCATGTGTGTGGGCGAGAGGCTGAGAAGTGTTGACAGGAACAATTCCACAGAAAGGAGACTCGTCTGCACTCGCTCCTCCAGCTGCTCTTGGCGCTGGCACAACGGGGACCAAGCGGGGAGGGTAACCATGATGAAATGGCCATGCTGGGAACCCACCTACCCGCCTACCCACCAAACCAAATCCACCTCCCCTACCTACCCACCCAATCCCCCACCTAACTACCTATCAACCTATTTAACCACCCAAATATACCTACCTACCTACCCACCTACCTACCTACCTACCCAAAGCCACCCACCTACCTACCCACCAAAATACAACTACCCACCCATCTACCCACATACCTACCCACCTACCTACCTACCTATCCAAACCCACCCACCTACCTACCTGCAGTACATATCATCACATTTCGAGATGATTCTAGGAAAAAAGTAAACAGACTCTTGCTGACACTGAGGATTTGTAGTTAAAATTCACCAATTTGTGACGCAATCCTTTCTCCAACATCACCTGCAGCTGCGTGAGAGGGAGAGAGAAGGAGTGTGATTTTTTCCCTGTTTGTTTACAAACAAAAACAGCTGATTCATACGCGCAGGGGTAATAAAGCGGTCACTGTGGTATCGATCCCTCTGAGAGTGACGAGCTCCTGCGGGCATTTGCTTTGGTGACGTCAATGGACCGCTCACAGTCTGCGGCTCCCGTGCCGCTTCGAGGCATCGCGCACGCACTCCCATCCCTGGAGGTCACGGTCTGACCTCTGCTCTCCTGCCACACGGCCCAACCGAGCGAAAACAATAAGCGAGGGAGCGTCAGCGCGCCCGCAGATATAAATCCTCTTCCACGTGAGGCAGCTGGTGCCTGCTGGCTGGTCTCTGCGTGGGAGCGGAGACAGAGAGGAGACCTGCTGAAAGGGGAGGCAGCTCAGCTCAGCCCGGCAGGACTGCAGAGGCTATAAATAGCTCGCCTATCTCTCTCCCTCTCTATGCCCCACTCCATGGAAACACCCACGCCATCCCCATGTGACGGCACAGCAGCAGCAGCAGCAGCAGAGAGCAAAACAACAGCACTGCACTGCCGACGACACCTCGGCACACAGAAATGGGCCAAAAAGGTCGGTACACAACAAAAACAAAGAAAAACAAACGTCAGGGATGTACTTTGGGAGGTGCGGGGGGACTGTCTTCACTGTCGGCGTGAGGTATTAAGAATAAAAACAACATTTTTGAATCAATAAATGAATAAATCAGTGAATATATATAGGAGTTAAGAAGTGAGACATCTAATTTTAAACAAAGTCTAATATATCTGTATGTATGAAAACTAAAATGTAATCAAATCCGAGGAGGCCACTTACAGGCTCCTCGTAGAGTGACGTCAAAGTCTCCTCGAGCAACACGCTGAGGCCCAAAGAGTCAAATCAGGACTGGCACTTTGTCTCAGCAACTACCAGAACGCTGCGTGTCAAAGCTAATCAAACCAGTAACTTAACACCCATAATCAAATGTGCGCGTGTGCCAAAAAACATGTTGCAATTTTCTGAGAATAAATTGTGATGTTTGTAGAAAAGTGAGTAAGATTGTGGAGGAGAAATGGACAGAAAAAATTGAGGTATGGTCGAAGAAAATGGAGACCGACTGCTGTGTGAATAGAATGTAGACATGTTAAGTTGTGTTGCATTCTTTCAAGTGCGCTATGACAAGAATTGATCACATGCTGCCATCAAGAAATCCATGTAATGTTCTTTGTCCCCCACAGTGGCTGACAAAGGTCGGATGGGAAGCGTCGAGCATCCCATTCGACCTCAGGTCGTGGGCTTCCCTCCATTCCAACAGTCGTTGGACGCCTGCTGGCAAAACTCACAAAAACAGGAAAACAAAGCTCCGCTGCAACCTGCGAAAAAACGCCACTGAGCATGTAACACGGACAGAAAAAGCAGGAGACTACAGACCGCCGCAGGAAATCACAGAGACGTACCAACGCTGTTTTCTTTGCTCAATTAAACAGTCTTGCAAAAACAAAAAAAAGAAAAGAAACAAGCTGCTGTTGCGTTTGAGAGAGCAGAAGTGTTTACTTGGCTTAGAGAGCCAAAATTAATTGACCCAGAATTATCAGTAGATTGGATTTACGGCAGAGGAAACTTCAGATGGTTGTTTACTTGGAGCGCCTGCGCAACTCACAACAACAACAAACTTTCCCAACATCCCATATTTGCTCCAACTTCCAAATCATCAGGCATTGGGGTGATGCAGGAGGCTGCAGGGCGTCACTTTCCTCTGGTGTTCGGAATTTTGATGAACTTTATCGATTCTTATCTTATCTGAACCGCTGCTAGGGACCCTAGAGGTTCAGACTGTGATGCAGCAGATGGAAATTTGAACTCCAGCTCCTTTCAAACACGACACAGGGGAGTGAGCCAAGCGGTGAAGCGGTCTGCGTTGCCCATGTTGGTGCATAAACTGCCCCTTATTAAGCGAGCAGCCGCCGCTTCCGTGACGGCAGCTCGGGCCTCCATGCTGACAGGGAGGAATGAGATCCTGCCAGAGGCCACGCGCTCGGCACTGGCAGCGGGGTTAAAGGTCGGCATTAAAAATGGATGGACTCTCTGTGTTGTCGCAGTGAGTCACACGACCCGAGCTGCAGTCACACATGTGTTTACCTGAGACGACACCCTGCAGGACGCTGACTTCACATGAGTCGTTTCCCCAAATGTGCTGAAATAATTCGAAATAATCAAAGAAAACAATACTACGCCAACATTGTAATGTTTGCATTATCATCGCTATAACTGGAATCTTCTCCCATCTGATGGATGGATACCCTGTGTAATGTAGCACAAGTGTTAATATCCTGTCTGTGGCGTCTCTCGCTCGGTCTAAAGTGCCTTTGTAGTTAAGATGGTGATTAGATTAGACGGGATTACACTCGCTGTTGCTGTGTCAGTGATGAAGACGAGCTAAGTCTCCTTTCAGCAGATCCAGCTGAATCCAAACACACACACACTTTCCCGAGATTAGGGCTTTCTGTAGTCACAGCGCTGCAGTTTCACATTACGCCGATTCATTCAACCACACAACCAATACACAACACACAAACACAATACACACACGTTTTGCTGCTTGAATCAGTGAATATGCCGAATTTCGACTCAAGAGCGCAAAGCTCTTTGTTGTTTGTGCAGGGAGGAGGAGCTTTCCATCGCTTCTGTCTCCAAAATGAGACACGTGTCGGAACCTCTCACCTGCCCGCCCGCCAGCTTTTACTGGAAAAGAAGCTGTGCCAAAAATCAATTAAGCGCTTCATGATTGTAGATATGCTGTAATGTCAGTGTGAACTTAACTCTCTTGCCAAAACTTCCCCCTCTCTATCTCTCACACGCACACTCACACACACACTCAACAGCTGTTTCACAGAAGCACCTTGTCATCTCCTCTGGGAGAAAAAATAACAATTATTAGCACAGCTCAAACACACAAATCCAACAGCTCAAAGCAGCTCCACCGCCGCATCTCTGCATTCTGTCTGGGTGTCATGAAGTCGGAGATTAACGCACAACCACTCGACACTTAATCGCTGTGTGGTTTGCTCGGCAGGCAGGGTGAAGAGGGTCACGTACAATTATGCACCTGAAAATAACTCCTTTGATGGGACGGAGCGGGTGTAAGACAATCACACTTGGCTACGTGATCATAAGATGAAATATTTATTTTAAAAACTGAAAAAATAAAAACAAACCCACCGAGTTTTTTCTTTTTTTTAGTATAATACAAAAACATATCTCAATGTTTGTTATTGGAGTATTGGTTTCTGTTTGACTACAGACTGAGGCAGTTTGACAAGGCCAGAGAGGGACAGGAAGGTGAGAGAGAGAATGTTAATACAAGAGAAAAGCATATTTGGGCAAAAAAACACAACTGTCTTTACCACACCTTCTCCCCGCTGAGTGATTGACATGTGACACACTTGGAACACAGTATGAACTGACATATGCTCTTTGTTTACAGTATCCTATCTAACCTTTTTATCTTCAAAACTTCTCCTAAGGACGTTAGCTGGCCTCTTTCCCAGGGACTGAGGACCTGACCGACTGAAACACCTCAGCACTGCGGATAAAATTTGCCGTTTGCCCCGCCCCGGCTCACAGGAGCAGATGGTCGCCATCTCGGCGTTAATTGACCCTCCCGTCGCAGTAAAACCCTGCATCCCATCTGCCGCCTCCAGCAGGTTTACAACTTCAACTCTGGAAAATTACAAGCAAATACTCTTTGACTGACGTCTGTTAAATACCCAGTGTCACAACTCTTTTTTGTTTTTATTTATTCCTCTTCTTCTTTTTAGAAACATATACAACAGAAAGCGAAAAAGGGTGGCAAAGCCACGCCACGCCGTTAGCGAACATGAACGAGGAGAGTGCCTGACGTCGGCAAACGGAGAAAAAAAAATCATGACCACATGAGAGCCAACTCCATCTCGTGGGTTTACTTAGTAACGTGCACACACACAAAAAAAAAAAAAAAAAAAAAAAAAAGGCACAGTCAGTCCATCAGTCTGTCTAAAGTAAACTCCTCATTAGACACGGGTCATTTCCATTCGCAGAAAATCGATGGAGACGCATTACTCGATGCGATTAAAAGCAACTTAAAAAAATAAAGAGGAAATTGAAATCACAGAATCACTGGTGATGGGATTCTTTTTTTTTTTCCTTTTTTTTTCGATTTGTACACAGCTACACGGTCTGGAGGAAGCGATTGAAAACACTGCAGTCTGCTGTGTGTGCTGCTCGTGGTGGAGCTTCGCCTGCTAGTGGTCCCGTTGTATTAACAGTTCAAACTAGTTTGGGGTGTGTGCGGTGGCAGGAAGATGATGGGAGCCACTCGTGTGTGTGTGTGTGTGTGTTTGTGTGAGTATGTGTAAGTGAGTGTGTGGCTACGTGTCCTTTTGTGAGACATTCAAGCTTTGTCCATTGAAAATATCTGATCCGCCATGATGCCTGCACTTTGTTGGCCAGTCCACCTCCAGAAAACACTCCTGAGTGGGATTTATTGCCGAGAGCACCGTCGCTGGGTGGTTGGCAGAAGACGAGCTGCGTCTCCGTCTGGGTCGCTCCGATTTCTGGGAGGCTCGAGCTGACGCCATCCCTTTAGTGGCACCAGGTAGAGATTTTAAGAAAAATGTAAGAAATACTCATCAGTGAGAGGGAGTTAAAAGGACAGTTTGTTCAGACTCTTTTCGTCCTCTTGCTGTGGCTTTTTCCTTAATTAAAAAGGAGAGTTTGAACTCTTCTACTAAAAAAGAAATAAAAACAACCAAAAAAACGGAGGCTGTGTTGTCATCTGGGAGTGGGGTCGCCCCTGCTGTGACCTCTGACAACTATGAGTGTAGCTCATCTGTAGACCTGGAAGAGGCAGAGAGCGAGAACTCTGCACCTGAATACTACTGTCTGATCTGTGACCGAGTGTGCGTGCGTGCGTGCGTGCAGTTGGTCACCGTTACCGTTGTTTACTGTGGTGTAGTGGAGGTAAAGTGAAGGTCAAAGGCGACAAGTCCAGTGAATCCAGCCGCTAAAGCCGCGAAGACTATAAAGAGGCGATAACTCACAGTGAGAAAAGGAGGAAGAGGAGGTGGAGGGGATGGCAGCTGTCTGGAGAAGGAGGG